>JAJONZ010010786.1:0-52186 GCA_029582445.1 Solanum paucissectum | reverse complement strand
GTTGATAATTATAATAAAACTTAAATCAAAATTAAATTAATACTAATGCAAAAAGAAAATCAATTCAACACTAAGAATGACAATAATATTGAATATTGTTCTTTAGTTTTACATTGGTTTAGACAATTAAAATACATAATCTAATTTTAATTTTCCTTAAATATGTAGTAATGTAACTAATACTTATTAAACTTATTTTAGCATGATTTAGTACTTTTAAATTATGATCATTTTCATTATGACTTTGCAATATTTATTTTATATGATGAATTAATTATTATTTTTTATTAAATATTTTAGTGTCATCAGTACTCATCTCATATTTTGTGTTATTTTTTAAGAAACACCTTAGATAATTGTATTTTGGTTGGACTAAAGAAATATTTGGAACACAAGTTAATTATATGTTTGTATGCAAACTTTACCGAAAAAATCTAAAAATCTGAAAAAATCCGAGGTTTATTAGTTTAGTTTGATTTATAAATTTAAAAATTCGAGACAATGGTTTGGTTTGGTTTGGTATTTGAAAAACCCGAACCAATCCGAGGTTAAAAAACCCAAAAAAATCTAAATTTTATTAGTTTGGTTTGGTTTATAAATATAATTTTTTTACACAAATGATTTGGTTTGATATTTGAAAAACTCGAACCAACCCGATCATGTACACCCCTAAATAGAATTATACATACATATTTATAAATAAAATTATATTTCTTCATATTTAATTTGTGATTGTAATTTATTGGGAAACTTACATAAATATACTATAATAAAAAAATATTTACCATTTATAGCAATAACATTTTTTTTCCACTTGATCACTTTTAATACATGTATAATACAATTTTAATACATATTACAAAGAACAATTTATTATTCACATATAATACAAGTTTTATTGATGGATAATACATTTATCACACATTTTAATATATTTATAATACACTGTGTCAATTTCTTACCAAACAAGCACAATATATTTTTAAAAATAATTATAATACATATATATTGCATACTTAATTCACTTTTAATACATATTGCAGATTTAACATACTATTGTTATATATTGCTATAAATGGTAATAAATAAAAAGTATCGCAAAAATCAGTAATTATTTATTAAAAGGAACCCATCCAAGTAATTTTTTCTAATTTATTTTTGTCGCCTTAAAATTTGTTGCAAACAAATTGACACGCCCAAGAACCAAACCTGCCCTTTCATCTCTTCTCTCGCCCAAGGCCCTCGAACTCTTTCAATTTCCATAACATAGTATGTTACCTCATTGAAGCTCCTCCTAGATGAAGTCATGTGCACCGATAACACATGCAAGTCAGTGCTCAATCCCTTGGCATAGAGGAGGATCGTTTCCTCCTCACTTCTTACAAGCTATGTAGCATAATGGGACAAAACATGAAATTTGGCATCACATGTTGCAATTGACATATTACCAACCACGGAATAATGTGTAGAACTACGTCCAAGTCAACAGAGGTAGGTCCGACGAACGACATTCCACATAAGCCCTCCATCATTGCTTGGCATCACTATGGAACTGGAAGGTAACAAACTCTATCACATGATGATAAACAATACCCAACTTTTACAGCCTCTCATAATAATACAGGATAAATTCATACGCATCCTCGCTCTCTATGTCGTAGAACACTAGAGGCTTCAGTTTCCAAGACATAGCCAAAAGCTCATACTCAGTACCAATCATAATGGGACCCAACACCAAAAAGAAGGCCTATGTACCTAATGTTTCATCCACTCTAGGGTTGTGGTAGAAATAGGATGAGTACCTAGTACATGAGTAACTAGTACAATAATAGTGGATCCAGTAGATCCAGTGCCTACCAACTCACTCATAAAAACCAACACATGTTAAATCACCTTAAAGTCATAGGGGGAAGACCTGCACCCCCGATATGTGCCTCCACTTTCGGTTCAACATCCTCTTCAATCTCCATTTCAACCTCTTTTTCAACATGATCTTGGGTGGGAGAGGGTTTGTCGACCTAGGACCAGCCGCTATCCGAGTTGCACCCTCGATTAGTCCTCTCTTTGCTCTTTCTCCTACCTCTTCCTCTAACTCCGCCTACCTCTACCTTTGACCGTTGGTTCCGCCGTCAAAATTGGTACTCTAACTCCATTATGTCTAGTATCTACCATCTGCAGATAGAATAATGAAAGAGGTTTAGATACCAATTTGAATCACTAGAAAAAAATAATGTAACACTTCAGATTTTTGAAAAGGGAGAAAGGACATTTTTTGGGCTGAAGTCTAGTTCTACGGATCCCATCTACGGACCGTAGAAGCTTTTATAGGCCGTAGATGGACCGTAGGAAGAGGGAGAATAATATTTCAAAATCAAGTCTCAGTATCCTTTATACAATTCACCAAGACGGTATGTCATTTCTTGTACGAGTCAAAAATAGGTCTCGTAGGTGAGTCCCAAACTTAGTGAAATTTCAAAGGTTAAAGTTGGTTTCTATGGTTGGTGTCTATGGACCGTAGAAAGACCTAGAAGCTGTAGAAATGTTTGGTCAAAAGATAGGTGATTTTCATGGCCCAATACTTGGTCTACGGTTGACCAGTATGGGCCTTAGAAACTTCTACGGTCCGTAGGTCGGAACCGTAGATCGAGTCCGACAGTTATTCTAGAGGAGCTTCTGGGCTTTTTTCTAATTGTTTTAATCCAAAACTATGTCATTTTGCTTTCTACCCTAAGCCCTATATAAAGTTTTTAAGCCCCAAATTACCCATTTTCTATTCATTCTCCTAAATTCCCCAAACCCATCCTCCCCAAATTCTGTCAAGGTTAAGGAAGAAGAAGAAGAAGAGCTAGGGTTCATCCAAGTCTTCAATACTCCATTCTATTTGGGCTTCAAGCATCAAGGTATGTGGGTCTTCACCCATGGAATCCATTCTTCCATGGGGTCCTCAAAGGTTCCAATTTCTCAATCTCAAATTCAATTATTTAAGTTAGGGTTTCAATCCAATATTTATGTGTTTCAATCAATTTTGGCTGACTGTTGTTGATTAAATCTTCTAATGCATGATTCAATGTTAATACGTGATATTTAATTGAAATTATGTTGAACCATGCCTAAATTATGATTTTCAACTATGAACTTATGATGAACTCGTGAATCTATGAATTATGAACTTATGAAGATACACGTGTTTTTATGAAGTTATTGTAAATAATCATGGGATGCCTTGAAAGGAAAGTATTAATGTTATTGTGAAAGGTTTTCTCACATGTTATTATGATCATGATTGTGAAAGATATTTCTCACATATGAATTCACATATGTGAAAGGTTTTTTCATCTATGTTGAATTATGTTTAAGGAGTTATTCTATGTTTTGGTCTTGAGAGATGTGGATTGCCTTTCTTGTGTTACATTGTATTTGACTTTTATCTATTTCATTGGGACTTAGACTTCACACCAAGAGGACTTTGAGGTGGAGGCTCAAATAGGATAGTCTCTAGTAGCAACCTCTAGTCCCAAATCTCTTAAATTATCAAATCTCGCATATTAGTCATTTGGCAAAAGTAAGGGAATATTTGCAAAAAGAGAAGGTACTAAATGACATGAAATATTTTGAACTAGATTCATTTACATTATTATCTTTCTGTTTTATTTTAATAGTGCTCAATTTTCAAGAAATATCAAAACTATACTTCTTTTTATCTTTAATGAACGTGAAATGAGGTAAAATGACAAGTATTTTGAGACGGGTGAAGTAAGAACGAGTGATTTACAAACAAATAATTCATCTATTCATTTTTACTTGTCCAATATATTAAAAATAGTGTCCAACTTTACTTGTCCAGTTTGAAAAATCAAAAAATAATTCACCATTTTGTATCTATTTTAACTTGCTATTAAATACTACTCCAAAAAAATAAGTATAACCTTAGAAATTCAAGAGAAAATGGTAAAAATCAAATTAAAATATGAACAAGTAAAGATAAACGGATCAACATAGGTTGTGGTCACACAAAGTGAAGTTACTGAGATTTGAACTCGCAAGGTTTAACAGAAAATTAAGGCACCAAACAACTTTGACTATGCTACTATTTTGTGTTAAATAGTGTCACTGTACTATATTTAACCAAATATTATGATTTTGTTTTTCAATTAGGTAAACATATTTAATAAAAATTTCTGACCAAGCATGTCCACGCCTTGATACAATAAAGTAAATTTGTGGTGTAGTGGTGGAACTGCTTCATCCTTAATTGAAGATTTTGGGTTCGAGATTAGAGTATGGAGAAAATTATGTTGAGACCGTCACCCTCAAATGGATCTTGTCGTGCGCGATTCGAATTTAATCAGAGCTCTAATGCAAGCTTCGAATACCTGATGAGAAACCAAAGAAGAATTTAATCAGAGCTCTAATGCAAGCTTCGAATACTTGATGAGAAACCAAAGAAGAAAAACACCGGCTTGAAAACCAAAGAATAAAAAAAGTAAAGATAAACGGAGAGAGTATAATTAAGGTTTTTGCAATACATAAAATTGGGTGCTTTATCTTATCATCTTCTTCGTTTTGTTGTTCTCTATTGGTTTCTTTTACTTTTCTCTCTTTTTTGAATGATATTGTGGAAAGATTTGGAGAGTCATCAATGAAGAACTAAAGATTAGATTAGTCTATCTTTCTTGATTAATTAGCCATTGTATTATCAACAACATTATTAATAATCTTTAATGGAACATCTTTTTTTCTGATATATCATTATTATATGAACAAATCTAACACAAAGCTGACTAGCCTTTATTTTTTTGCTTTTTATTGAAAAGACAAATAGGTAGTATTAGGATTATATAGACATAAAAGAGTAGTGTTTGTCTTTTCCACATTGAAATAGAAAATCTTGAAATGGTTAATTGGGCCCTTGCGTCAGTCAAAACAAACGTGGTTGTGCCTATAGAGTGTTCGTTGAACACTTAACAAGTTCAACAATTTGTTCAAAAAGTTAATGATTAAGACCCAACTAAAACAAAGAATGAAAATTGAAATCTATTATCAATGAGCGTTTTGCGTATGAAATTGATTTTCTCATGTTCGATTGATTTAAATATTTTTTTAATTATATTTTTTTTTCAAATTTAAATAAAATGACCTGTCAACCTAAAGTAAGGAAAACAATCCAACTCCGACCGGAGATTTGGTGTCCCACCTTGACCTACGAGCTACGACATAACAAGATGAAATTAATTATTTTTATCTCATTTTATCTTTAGTATTAAATTTTTTAAAATAAAATTAGTTTAGTCGTGTTCTTAATAAAATGTGATTTGTTAAAGAGAGGTATGTGTTAATAGTAGAAAACAAATTTTACTTATAAATTCTTTTAAGAGATAACCAAAAGAAAAATGTGCATGACAATGAATGTAAAACGCAGGGAGTAAGACTTAGATTTTGACTTAACTTCTTATAGTTTTTAGCAAGAAATATATGGCACCTTAGAAATGTAATTTTCACACACACAGACATCGTACCTCGTTTTATTTTAGTTGATCCATGTTTAATGACGTATGCATAAATTTTTATAAGCGGTGTCACATTTTAATTTTAAACAATATTATTATGTCATATTAAAAATAAAATACAATACAAATAAAGTACAACCCACGTATATATCGCTTAACTTGATGAATTTTCATTTTTGAAATGGATTCAAATAACCTAATTAAAAGTAATACTCCCTCTGTCCATATCAACCTTATTAATTATAAGTCACCGATCTAAATATTAAAAAATGAATAATGTTTAATGCAAGGGTAAAATGGACACAAAACGATCAATTATTTCTTAATTATCTAAACTGGACAAGTAAAATTGCACCAAACAATCACTAAAAATTTGTTATTTATCTAATTCAATAAATAAAACTTAACTAATTTTATTGACGAGAGGGAAGAGGAAAGGGAAAAAAATAAAACAACAACTAATATTAATGGACAGTCTTAATCTTGTCGCCCAGGATCTCAAATTCAAAATTGAGGCAACAGACCAACTGAGCTGCAACATTACTTATGACAAGCATTGTCACTTTATTTGATTTTATCCATTTATTATTTTCGCCTTTAAATTATATATACGAATTTAATAATATTTTCAACGAAGCCGTGTCACGTGATATTTTGTACCATAATGTAAATCCGCCCGTCCATGTTAGCTTCTATCTATTTATACTTGTTCATATTATTTGATTTGGCACGTTCTTTAAAAAGTAATTGAAAAAATTACCATAAATATGAAGATAATTTTATTAATTCACTCCTTAAAAAACTTTTTAAGAATTTTACAAACAATGTGAATACTTTCAAAAAGAATTAATTGGAAGGGTAATATAGAAACAAATTTAATTAATGCTTTCTTGATTTAGTAGCACTACAACAAAAACAACTTTTATCGGCAATAAGTATAGACATTAATGTGTTAAAATCTTTACCGGCATTAGTTAACTGTCATTAGAACCAATGTCGCTAAAGGCTTTAGGGACATATACAAAGAGTGTTAATTGCTGATAAAAATACATATTTAGTGGCAATTAAGTTATTACCGCTAATGATCATTTTTCATGTAGTGTAGGGTGATCAACTAATATAGAACAACTATTTTTAATATAATAATCAACTGATATGGGACGAAGAAAATAATAAATTTCTTTTAATTTGCTAAAATGAACTAGCAAATAACTTTTTACATAAGAACAGATAAAATAAAACAGAGGGAGATAAAAGCCTCCATAATTTAAAAACAAGATTGGTAATTTTAAAAATATGACAAGTTACTTATACAATATGGAAAAGATAAGTATGTACTAGTATAAAAATTACATTTATATTGAGAGGATAGATATAAATTAAACTCATAAATATTTTTATATATGTTAAAAGAATAATATATTGGAATGAAGCTGTAACTCAAAAAGTAGATCCACCATTGTCCTAAAAAACATTAGCTGTATTTAGAGGATATTAATCAAAATAGCTATTTTTGGAGTACTAAAAAAAAAAAAAAGAGAACATATATACATATATTCACATGGATGATGATGAAAACTTTAGAAGAATTTGTTCGATTGGGTTAGAGAAATCATCAAATCAAATAATCAATCTGAGTCCTTTGTTGGATGTTCATATGTCTTTTTAAGACGTGACTTAATTAGAAGAAAAACAATCATAAAACAATTATTTTAGGTTAAATTTTTTCTAAATTATTGATTTCACTAGTAATTATTACTATTTATAATAAGATACTACAAACACAACGACTCTTGGACGATATGTGTATTTGAATTGTGTGCTTGCAAAATGATTAGTTTCTTAAACTATGTGGGGTTCACTTAAATTAGAAGTTCAAACAAATATATTATTTATCGTATTTTATTTTTTTTAATCTATTAACGATTTCAAATACTTTTTAAAAGCATATATGAAATTTAATTGATTTTTAGATTTCATCTGTGTCGCATAAATTCAGACAGAAAAAATAAGTATTTTTTTATTTTAAAAAAATATCTTGCTATTCCCCGTCACCTATTTGACCTCTCTTAGATAAAGATTGGTTAGGAGTAAAATATATACTTTATTAGGGAACTCTCTTCTGTTGCAACCTGCGCCTTGCAGGTAATATGATGGCTCTCTTTGACAATTTATTTATTTATTCTATGAACCACTTATTACTTTATCTAGCTTTTAATATAATAATTTTATTTCACCGGAAAAAGAAAAGTAAATTGTATCAAGTAGAAAAATATATAATTAAGGACGATTCTTTTAGTTATTTTTTCCGATTATTTTTATTTTATCATCCGGTGTTCTATATTTATATTGGAGTCCGATCGGAATGTTCCATATTGAAGGTAAAACCCTTCCTAACAAAGGTGATTTTGTATCAAGGGAGACACCTCTAGTTGAGATTTGAGAATGAAAGAGTACTTTTTCGTGAACTCCTAACGAAATTAGTTGACAGCTTAGTGTTAAGAAAGGGGTCGTGAAAATATTTTCCACGTTAGAGTTGTGGATTTGAATTCCACTATCAACAAAAAATTTCTCTCTTTTTTTTAAAAGGAAATTTAGAACCCTAAACTCCTAATCCTTTAAAATGAAATTTAGATCCCCAAATTCCTAATTTTGGATCCGCCTCTAGCCATAAGCCTCATTGGTTGTTATAGTGATACTATTTGTTACTATCTATTGTCTTCTACTGTACTTTTATTGTGTCTTTTTCTAGACTTTTTCTATTTTGGGTCGGGATCTATCGAAAATAATCTCTTTACATCACCTTTAAGAAAGAAATAAGGTTTGCATACACATTACCCTAACCAGATCACACTATATGAAGAACTACATTAGCTGTGATGTTTATTCAATTTTTCGACATTTGATTGATTTATATTTTAAAAATACTTTATCTATCAAAACAAGCTCCTTAATTATAAATGACTTTTCTTTTTGAAATGAAAGAAATATATATATATGACATTTCAAGTTTTTAGTTTCTCCCCACTAACCCACAGCTTCCAACCTCCATTACTCGTCCCCTCCACCCCACCCCCACCCGTGCCACTACCACCAAACCTTCATAATATTAATTTTATAAATTATATATAAATATTTTTAAAATCATAATTTATTTATCAAACATTAAAAAAAAATGTAAATCCTGTTGAACACTCTCTAAATAGATCTCAACTAGGGTGTTTTAACTACATTCAACTTGTAAGACTTTCTCATTTAATAATAAAATGAATAAAAAGGTAGTAAAAGTTATAGAAAAAAACAAATAATATGAAGAATGACGTGTTGACTCTGGGGTATGCCACCGTTTAGAAGAAAAAAAGGCATATTTTCTGGTAGATGATGCATCTTTTATTTTGTGCCACACTTTTCCAACCTCATCCTCTATCTAAGTCTAAAACAGAAAATATTGTGTTGTGTCATCAAAGCTTTGGTGTTTCATGGAACTTCTCACTTTTTCATTATCAATGCACCACAAATTTAATTAATTCACATCCAATCTCAATTCCCATAGCTGCTTTTCTCATCCTGCCTTTTTTTCTTTTTTTTAGGAGCAATGTACAGAAACAAGTCAGTCCAATAACATTGTCCCACTTTCTTCTATTCAATATAATTGAATATTCAGGAGGCAAAAAAGAAATAAATATTCCTTCAAATTAAATGATGAAATAATACAATTTAAAATGTTATCAAATACTCACTTTGTTAGAATTTTAAATTGTTAGATAAATAGTTATAATTTATATGAAATTTGATCAATATGATAGTTCAAACTTAATATGCACACGGTAATGTCTCATTATTTGTGAATTTATTTTTAATTGTGAAATGACCATTTTGCCCTTCTCCTTAGCGTTTTCATGCTTAGTTTGTGTTTAGAAAATGGTTGGTGGGGTCCCCGATGCAATCGGGTACAAAGCATTAACACAGAACAATGCAAATAACAACAAATATCAACCACATTAACTCTCAGTTACATGTCATTAAACAACAATACTTGGATCCATGTCTCACATGATCACAAATACAAATATTTGGTTCTCTCATGGAACCACAATCACATACCTAGTCCTCTCACGAAACCCTAACTCAAACTGTTAGTATAACAGTGTGGTACTCAAGTTATCCATAATTTGTATACCGACGTAGTACCCAAATCATCCATAATTTTTGAAAAAATAAAAAATTCTAAAACCAAATTATTTTGACTTTTGAAATCGTGACACACAAATTTGGAGAGGGAGAGAGTAGATTCATGGGATACTTGTTTTTCATCATGCTATTTCAGAAAGGGATTTAAGCACTGTTTATGGACAGACAGAGAGATGGCCAAACTTCACAAATACCACTTGTTTAATTTGACCATATTATTAATTTTTCAGAGACTAGAGGGGACAAATTAATAACCCGATTAGACACCTAAATCCCACTTGTAAACTTGACCTCCGTATTTCTTCAACATATTATTTTCTTCGGGAAAGAGTCAAGTATGTCTATAAGGGTCGTTTAATTTGAATACAAGTTATGTTGAGATTAGTTATGTTGGGATAAGTTATATTAGGATAAGTTATGCTAGAATTAGTTATGCTGAAATTGGTTTTTGTTTGTTTGATTTGTCATATTCAAATTTATATTTAGTGGATAATTTTTAAGAATAAGTTGTTTGTTACAAAAATATCATCCACCTTATTTAGATTTTTTTTTCTTACATTTTCTTTGTAAGCTTTAGTTATTTGTTCTTAAAAATAAATTTTTCATCTTATTTAGTATAAATATTTTTGTGTGTGCATTCCATGATTGTGCCGTGTGTTTTTTAAAATAAAACTTTCATCTTATTTAACTTAAAAATAAAACTTCCATCTTATTTAGCTTAAATATTTTTGTGTGTGCATTTCCATGACAGTGTCGTGTCTTTTTAAAATTAAACTTTCATCTTATTTAACTTTAAAATAAAATTTCCATCTTATTTAGATTAAAAATAATAATTTCATCTTATTTAGTTTAATAATAAAACTCCCATCTTATTTAGCTTAAAAATAAAACTTCCATTTTAAGTTTGTTAAAGTAAGAGAAATTTTATTATTAAAGTTATCTATGTTTTAATTAATATATAAAATATCACTTTTAAGTGAGTAATAAACTATTTAATTAAAAGTATGTAATTTAATAGGTGAGTGAACATTTTAAGAGAAATCAAAATATAACTAAACATAAGAATTAGGTAAATAAATTCAACTTATAATATATTCATAAATAAAAATTGTATTTATAAAATGTAATTTTTAATAGAAAAATATATTATCATAAAAACAACGAATAATTAAGGTTGTAAATGCCATTATAAACATTGTTAAAAATTATGTAAATATACATGAATATAAAAGTGGTGCATAAATGGGAGTTTAAGAGGGTTTTTTTTTGTTATTTTACATACTTTATCTCAGATAAGTTATCCTGGAATTATTATTCCACCCCTAGTGAGGGATAACTTATCCCAGGATTAACAATTAGTTCTGAGATAAGTTATCCCAGCCTTTGCAACCAAACAACAAATTAAAGGCCACTCAAAAATTATCTATATCATCTCTGTTTAATTTCGTACAGGTTAAATAACCTTTAGGGGTCGTTGGTGTGATGGATAAGAAGAGTTAATCCCAGGTAATTAATTTTTTAACACAAATACTCTTTACGTTCCTATTTATATGTCATTATTTTAGATTTCATGTCCCTTAACAAACTAGGTAAGTCTATGATTGTACCTTATTTAGTGATCTCTTAAAGTCAAGTTTTCAATAAATTACCATAAATTAATTTATTTTGATCAATTAAATTGACCAATGAACATGTATTAATCATTTAATTTTTCTATGTCGGTCAAATTTATACTTTCAAGGTTAATAACTCTAAAAGGTAAAATAGGAAGAACAATATCATTTACGCATTGATTTTAGTAAGAACGACATATAAATAGAACGAAGGAAGTATATCTGTTTGCTTTCTTTTTTGTCAAAATCCATTATAAGTTTGCACTTCAAAGCTTCTTCCACGTCAATTATGCCTTAAACAAGAAAAATATAAACTAAAATAAGGAGATATCACATAAATGGTAAAATTATCACACGTCAGGCATATATAATTAACTGATGAAGAACTCCAACTTTTTTACTTGAGTTTATCAAGAGAAGAACTTCTTCTAAAATTCAAAGGTGGATTATGTGACTAATGGATTAGATCTCTTACCCTATATTTGAAGGGTGAGAGAAGAGAAGAAATTGAGAGAAAACAACACCAAGTCGACCAAGTACATCCCTAAATGAATTCTCAATTCAAACTTATAAATTAAAATAACTTGACAGACATGTTTGAATTAGCTTATTTTTAGGTGCTTTTGATTTTAAGCACTTTCTTTAGTTTTGGAGGTGTTTAAAAAGGTTAAAAGGTCGTTTTAAGCATTGACTTTAAGGTAAAAAAAATTAAAATGTCCAAAGTAGTTAGGTATCATCTACTTATGATTTTTAGCTTTTGCCTTATAAATTACTTTTTATAAGCTCATCCAACACAACTGCATAATCTAGTGGAATTATACCCTAGTGTGTCGCGAGCCGCGTAGCGCCAAATGTACTTCAATAAAATGTACACAATATTTTGTACAAAGCTCGGAACTATGAATGATTTGTTGTGTTGAAAATCATGTACAAAGACCTTTAATTTGATAGGCAATTCAACCCTTAATTCTTTATATGTTGAGAAATATAATTATCTAAAGTTGAATGTAGAGAAAGTTCATTCACAAACTTAATTCGTAAAGAAACTTTCAATGTGACTTAGTGTTAGGGCTATTCTTAGCCCTTAAATTACTCTCAATACACCTCTTATATTCATTATCATGACCATGAGATATGGTGCTAGTCTGTTGCCTCTCTTGACACACATAAATATCCTTTCTTATTATCGATGTCACACTTTAAATTACTTTATTCTTTTCTTTAAACTTTAGTACACTTGGATTCTTAGTCTTTAGGCTTAGATACAACTCCATTCTCCCCAATTTGAATGGATTCATTGTTGTTGAGTTAATCATACCTTAATTCGATATTCAACCTTAAATTATTGGTAATTTGGAAACTACGCCACAAATTTCGCAATTTTTTTCTTCTACCATTTCCTCAATAGATTTTATGTAGGTCACACACAATACATCTTAGTGGCTTTGGGTGAATAGAATATCGAGAAATGTGAGCTTCTGAAAATATATGTTGCTTCAATCCATCAACATCTTAAATACATAATGGATCCTGATAACAAAGTACATCATCTCCCCCTTAAGAGAAAGAAAGCCTTTATAGTATTTTTAAGAACTTCTTGCTTTAGTTCAACTAATGTTGGATCATCATCCTACTTTGTCGTAACAACTGTTACAAGAGATGATTCTGACCCATTCTAAACATAACTCCACCATCTTCTGAATCCACAAAATGATATTTCATACGAGCAAGTTCATAAACATCCCGAATTAACTCCTTTTTTCCATCTTCAATGTGAGCAACATTGTTCATAGATAACCTCCTGAAAACATCTGCCATTATATTGGCTTTATCTAGATCGTAAGGACACTCATATCATAATTTTTCAATAAACCAAGTCATTTCCTCTAATAAATATTAAAGTCCTTCTAATTGAACACATACTAAAGACTCTTATGATCTATAAACACGTCTACATGCTTACCATAAATATAGTGCCTTCAAATCTTCATGGCAAATACTATAGCTGCCAACTCAAGGTCATGAATTGAGTAAGTCTTCTCATGAACCTTGAGTTGTCTGAAAGCATAAGTTATAATCTTATCATGTTGCATCAAGACACAATCAAAGCCAATTATGGAAGCATCACAATACACCAAATTCATTTAAACCATCTAGTAGAATCAAAACTAGGCAGAAGTAAGTCAAGTTTTTAACTTCTGAAAACTCTCTCATAAGCTTTTGACCACTAAAACTTCACCTTCTTCTGAGTCAATCTAGACAGAGAAGAAGCAATTGAGTAAAACCCTTCAACAAAATAAATTATATGTCGTAACTGGCTAAATCCAACAAACTCCTGATATATGAGGGAAAAAGGGGTCTAGGTCAGTTCTTAATTGCTTCGATCTTTTGAGGATCAATTTAAATATCCTCTCCAGAGACTATATGACTCAGGAATGTTGTTGATTTCAACTAAAATATACACTTACTGAACTTAGCAAACAACTAAGAGTCTAGGAGAATATTCAAGATAATCCTCAAATGTTTTTCATGTTCATCCTCTCTCTGAGAATAGATTAGGATGTCATATATGAAGACAATTACAAACATATTCAAGTACAGTTTGAACACCTTGTTCATCAAATTCATTAAAGTTGCAGGAGCATTCATTATTTTAAAAGAGACAAATATAAATTCATAGTGATCATACCGAATTCTGAAGATTGTCTTCAAAATGTCACTTTCTCTGTCTCTGAGCTAATGATAGCATGCTTTGAGTTCTATCTTCGAGAAGAAATTAGCACCTTGAGATGGTTGAAAAAGTCATCAGTCTTGGGGATGGGATAATTATTCTTGATTGAAACCTTGTTCAATTGACGGCAATCAATACACATTCTGAGAACCATATTTCTTACGCATAAATAGAACTACAACACCCCATAGAAATATGTTGCTAATGAATATTTTATCTATAAGGTCTTTTAACTGATCTTTCAAATCCTTAAGCTCATTTGGATCATTATATAAGGAGAAATGGAGATAGGGTAGATATATGGAAGAAGATCTATTCAAAAATTAATTTTCCTTTTGGGAGGGACTCCCGGGAAGGTCTTACGGAAATACTTCTGGAAATTCACTTACTATTGGAATTGACTGAAGGGTTGGGGTTCGGATCCATAATCCGAACTAAATGGTAAATGCAATCCTTAGATATTATCTTTCTAGCCTTAAAGTAAAAGAATAATCGACCTATAAACGCTCACGTACTATCCTTCCACTCTATGACAGATTTATTTGGAAATTAAAATTTCACAATTATGGTTCTATAGTCGATTGAGGCATAACAAGTGTGTAGTCAATCCATGCCAAGAAGAATATCAAAATCAAGCATGTCTAACTCTACTAGATTAACAGAGATAATTTTTTGAAAAAGTGAGACTGAATTTTTTTGTTTATTCATTTAGCTAAGACTGATTCACCAACATGAGTAGAGATAGAGAATGATTTTGCTAGAATTTTGGGACTGACATCAAAATTTAATGCAACATAAAGAACCACGAAAGAAAGTGTGACTCTTGGATCTAACAATGCATAGACATTAAACTGAAAAACATGCAACATACTAGTTACTACATAAGAGGAATCCCGATGATTCTATCGAGTCTGGAGAGTATAGAACATGTTCTGGCGCTATCGGCAATCAGTAGTACCCTGTTGAGTTAGGCGCCCTACTGGAGTTGTTCATGAAGATTGCTTGGGCACTTGGGCACTAGCAGAGGATGGGGTTGGACCTGAATACATTTGGTGAAATTGAGAGCGATTTCTAGTGAGAGTAGTCTACCTTGTCTATTATAGACTTCTTGCTATCCTATGATTGAAGGCTAAATACTAAAAACTGATGAAGTGACTGAAAACATGAAGATTGATCTGATCTCATGAACATGCATGCATATTGAGACAAGAGAATAACTGAAAGACATAAATCTAAAAGACTATTATGAAGGAACTATTACCTCACGCTAGAACTGAATTGAAAGAAAAGAGGTCGGGATATTTGACCGTCATATTTGCTTTTGCTTCTCAAGTAGTCCCTTAACTAACTGATTCCTTCAAAAAAACTTTCATTGAAGTGACTTCACTATTCCTCAACTTATGAACCCAACGATCAAGAATCTAGTTAATACTAATAATATAGGTAGAAGAGAGGATCACTTTTTAAAAAAAAAAGGGGAATATTAAAGGGTCAAAATCTCCCCCCCCCCCCCAACAAACACCTCATCATAATCAAATATTTAAAATGTATTATGTCCTTTCATTATCAACTTCTTCTTTTTTACTTCTTTAAAAATCATGATATTTTAATTTTTTTATAGTCATGTAACTAATTTGTTGTAAAAGCATAAACATTATCTTTTGGACGAAAAAAGTGAGAAATACTAATTAAGTATATAAGCTAATGGTGTTCTATAATGAAGTAAATTAGTTTAATGAGAAATTCATTTTTATTAATATAATCAAAACACTAATATTTATTTAAACAAGTGAAATAGCAGAGAATAATAACTATACAAATATATTTCAATTTAGAAAAATACCTACTTATTAATTTAATTAAGGTCAAATTTCTAAAGATTGTATTTATTTAGATTTAAAATTATTTTAAACTATAATATACTTAATACTCCATCAATGTCAATCAAAACTTGTTTATTTATATAGATAATAGAGAATATTCCCGCCATCTATATTACTTTGCCTTCATTCTAAAAATAGTTGTTTTAATTTACTTGTCCGATTTATAAAATCAAAAGAATTTTTAAATATTTTTTTATTTCTACCCTTAGTGTTATATAACTGCATAAAGTAGTAATAGTCAAATTTAAAGTTTCAAAATATTATTAATAATGTTAGTTTAGTAAAATATACCTCTAATTAAATTTTTAAGAAAGTGTCATATCAAGAAGGACCAAGTAAATATGAAACGTATGGAGTAAGAGAGTAGAGCAAGACAAAAATGCATGCATTGTACATATACACATGCTTAATGCATATTATATTGAAATAAGAGTCACAAAAATAATATTAAATTTTCTGATAAATTCATAAATTTTTATTCCACTTATAATGTTAATGAACTTAGAGAAAAGTTATTAATATCTAGGTTTAAAATAAAATTATATATAATACAAAGAGGTATTACAAGAATAAAATTAATAATGCATAAAATAAAGAAGAAAATTTGATTATAGTTCAAAAATAAGGGAAGTTTGATTTTAAAGCAAAATTGAAGAGTGAAAATATTTTTTAATAAAAAATGGAGTAAAAGTCAAAGGGAGGGTAAATAAGTGGCCACTTTATATGGCAGTTAGTCAAAGGGATGATTAATATCCCAAACAACAAAATATTCTCTTTCTTTTCAATTGAATTCACCTCTCTCTATTCTGAATGGCAGTAATTGATGTTTTCACTCACAATTCCCACAGTAGCTGAAAAGCTAGCTGTCTCTCTTTATTTTGTTACCTTAACTTCATGCAAATTAAGAATTCCTTTCATCGTAAATGAATAATTATTTTGAAAAATATAAAACTTTTCATCCACTTCATAATTAATAAGGGTAAAATGATAAATTTATTATGTCACTAATTATTTTCTTAATAGGTGTGTCAATTCAAAAGTTGACAAGTAATTAGGAACAGAGAGAGTAATATACTTTCTTCGTAAAACAATACTTGTTCACTATTTTTCTTTATTATTATTAAATATATATTTTTATTTGTCATTTTTGGCAAATCAAAGAAGAACATTTTTTTTCTTTTTGTTATATCTTCAGTTTATTAACATTGAGTTAATGTCTTAAAAAAATATAGTGAGTAAATATGTTTAAGATTCTACTCCCTCCGTCCCATTTTATATTTCACATTTTTACTTTGCACTTGTATTAAGAAATGATGTAACTTTACCCATCTACCCTTATTTAATATTTTCTTAAGTCAACTTTATTATAAATGACAAGATTAATTAACTACTCTATCAAGGGTATAATAGGCAAAATATGATAATTTATGCATAAATTTTATAAAATGACAAGTATTATGGTTCAGCTATTTATAGAAAGGGATGACATATATAATAGGACGGAGGGAGTTGCAATTAATAGGAGTATAATGTTAAATTCACTATATCAATCATTAATTTTTTAATAGGTGTGTCAAGTCAAAATTTGACAAGTAAAAAGAGACGGGAGAGTATTAACTTGGCACACACCTTAAGAAACAATAATTAATAGGGGTAATATTACTACATAACCCTTTCAAAATATTAAATTTAATACATTGAGAAATGTATTAGATACTCCCTTCATTCAAAATAATTGAATTATTGAGATGTTTCACACCCTTAAAGAAAAAAAGATTAGAACATAAATTAGACATTACTTTCCATTTTTACCCTTATTAATTATTGTCAAACTAATCTTTAGAATAACTAAACATCAATCATAATAACTACTCTCTCTTTTCAACAATAGTTTTCCACTATTGACTTGACACACTCCTTAAGAAACAATAAATAATAGGGGTAATATTACTATATTATCCTTTGACTTTATTAAATTAAATGCTTTGAAAAATGTATTAGATGATAAATAATATTTAATAGCAATGGTAAAATAGTCACAAAAGATAAATTATCTCTTGATTTTCTAAATTGGACAAGTATTGTTGGACAACTATTTTTAGTATAGTGGACAACTATTGTTGGACGAAGAGAGTAATTCCAATACAAAATAATGCAAAAATGTCTTGAACTCATCACATAGAAAATAATTTAAAGCAATTAAAGTTTCTTGAACTCATCACATAGTAAATCTAAGTGAAGGGTAAAAATTGAAGAATATTCTAAAAGTAGTCTGTAAAATTGAACAATTAAGTTAATTTGAAATATAAAAAAATGTCACAACAATTCAACTATTTTGAAATGGGGGGAGTATTGAATAGTACTCCCTCCATTTCAAATTAATTGAATTGTTGAGACATTTTTCATTTTTCCAAATTAACTTAATTGTTCAATCTTCAAGAGTATTTTTAGAATATTCTTTCAGCTTTACCCTTCATTAGTTAGTATTGAAATTAGTTATTTTAATTAATGTTTAGTTATTTTAATCATAAATTTGCCAATAAATAATATGGTAAAAATGGAAAGCTAGGCCTAAATTATGTCGTAATCTTCTTTTCTTAAAGGGTGTGAAACACCACAATAATTCAATTAATTTGAAATGAAGGGAGTATTTAATAGCAAGGGTAAAATACACACAAAAGGGTAAATTATCTCTTAATTTTTCAAAGTGGACACGTATTATTATTAAACATTATTTTTTGTATAATGAACAAGTAAAGATAGACGGAGAGAGTATTTATTTTCTTAGTTTATTTTTATTTGTTCACTACTTCATAAGTACCATATTAGATTGGCACATTTTATTTTACATGGTGATTAAGAAATTATTAATAGATTGATCAACTTTACTAATTTGCCCTTTGTTCATATTAATTTGCCTCTTGAAAAAAGAAATTCTTGAAGTTTTAAAAATTATTTACACTTTCAAAAGTCATATTAATTGGAGGGGTAAACTTTAATTAATTCTATCCTTATTTAGTAAGTGATCAAATAATATGAGACATATATTTTTAGTAAGATGTCATCTAATATGAGACGAAAGAAATATCAATTTATAAATATGTAGGTCAATTGACCAAATTATATAATACTAATATACCTTTTAGTAAAAAAGGTGTCAATACATATATATATTTGTTAAAACAAAATTTGACCCCTGTATACAGTATAATTTTTCGACGAAGAGATAAAAGATGAGTCTACCCCAAAATGCACACATTATTAATACACCTCATTCAACATTATTGGTATATATTTTATCAAACATAAAATTATTTTGAATAACAATTTAGCAAAGCCATCATCTATAATTTTCCCATCTTTTCCCCACCCCATTCTCCCATCCTGCTAAATTCTTCTCTGTTTGTTTTCTTATAAAAAAATAAAAATAAAAAAGGCCATTAACACTATTCCCTCAAACTGGTAAATTAGTTTCTCTTTTAAAATTCACTCTTTTGTTTTATTTTATTTTATTCAAGTTACCCTACTCAACACCCAAATCTTCTTATTCATAGCCCCTCCCTGTTCATTACCTTAGATCACTCATTACGCACTTATCTTTTTTTCTCTCTCTTACTTGAGGAAGATGTAAAAAAAAGAGAGAGATTTTGGAAGTTTGGGACGATACTATGTTTTAATTTATTTATCTGATTTTTTCATTTATTATAAAATTTAAAAATTAAAGAATCTTTTTGAACGAGTATATTTTTTTCTATTCTAATTTAATTAAAGTTCCCCGAAAATGATATCGATGACTTATTTTAAATCATATGTTATAGAGATGCTTTTCTTTTTTAAAATAAATAAATTATGTAAGTAAAATTACATCAGATAAATTGAGATAAAGAAAATAATAAAATATATAATTATACCAAATTATTTTTTAATTTTATATATTAAATATGTCATGTGAAAAATTAAAATTAAAGAATTATATTTTAGAAGAACTATAAAAGAATAGTAAAACAAATAAAACTGAAATGGAGAAAATAATAAGGCCTTAAAAAAGGCAGCCTTTCTCACTACCACTTATACTCCCTCAATTATATGTACACCGTCACTTTAACATACAAAATTATCTCAAAATAATTCTTATTTCAAAAAATTTAATATTAAAAGTTGTTTTTTAAGACTGTTAAATTTAACAAAAATATCTACAACTAAAAATAAAAAAAATAAAAAAAAATATTATATATATTTGCTCAATAAAATGAAAAAAATTAAAACGACGGCTAAAATAAGAGGAGAAAAGCATTCCTCAACCCACTCACCCCACATCCCATTTAAAAAAGTAAAATAAACTAAAGAAAAAGAAGAAAGTACAGGTGGTTATAAGATCCAAGTGCCACGTAGCATACCCCCATAGGGCTGCCTAGTATGACGTGGCAAGTATTCACTTCTTCAGAAGCAAATAAATAGAGCTTCTCCCTTGAGCTCTTAGTTCCTCTTCATCCATTCTAACTCACTCTCTCCTTTTGTCTTTCTATCTATACTTTGCCTTTTCTCCCTCTTTTTCCTCTTAAAAAGAAAGAAGAAACTACACAAATGCCTATTACAAGCAAAGAAACAACAACAACAACAATGAATGCAACAACAACAACAACAACACTAATGGAAGAAGAAGCAAACAAAGACTTCCCTTTTATCATGTCTTCCTCTACTTATCCTATCACCCTTAAGGTAAACCATCATTTTTCCCGTACGTTCTTTCCTTTCTTAAATTTCGTGTCAGGTCAAATAAATTAAAACTAAACAATCATTTCATGTATGTCCTTCAAACTAAACACATGTTTTTTTTTTGTATGTTGTTTAGTTTCTTAAACTCTGTGTTGAGTGAGAATAAGATAAAAATCTAGTGTAGGTGTCAAGTAGTAGGAGAGTGAAGTGGAAAAAAATAATACTAAACATGATTTGACTTGAAGAAAATTGACTTGTCTATAATAATAATAATGGTGTTGTATTATTTTTGCAGTTCATGGACATAAGTTATAGGATAAAACTTGAGAATAAATCAACAAATGGTGGAAGCAACAACTTAATAAAGATGTTTTCAACTAGCCCTGGGCCCACATCATCATCTGATATCGAGAATCAAACGGCTGTAATTCATCAAGAACGTACAATCTTGAACGGAATTACCGGCATGGTTTCACCAGGTGAAATCCTAGCCGTTCTTGGACCATCAGGTAGTGGTAAATCAACGCTCCTTAATGCACTTGCAGGAAGACTCCAAGGACACACATACACCGGAACAATCCTTGCGAATAACCGGAAACTTACCAAACAAGTCTTAAAACGAACCGGGTTCGTTACACAAGACGACGTCCTCTACCCACACTTAACGGTTCGAGAAACTTTAATCTTCTGTGCACTCCTCCGGTTACCCAACTCACTAAACCGGAATGAAAAAATAACCGTCACTGACTCGGTGATCACCGAGTTAGGACTCAATAAATGTGAAGATACAATCATTGGAAACAGCTTTATTCGTGGAGTTTCAGGCGGTGAAAGAAAGCGAGTCAGTATAGCTCATGAAATGTTAATAAACCCGAGTTTACTAATACTGGATGAACCGACGTCCGGTCTAGACGCTACAGCGGCTTACCGGTTGGTGTCGACACTGGGGTCATTAGCGAAAAAGGGGAAAACGATAATTACGTCGGTTCACCAACCGTCGAGTCGGGTTTTTCAAATGTTTAACTCGATTTTGGTTTTGTCGGAAGGGAGGTGTTTGTATTTTGGAAAAGGAAATGAAGCTATGAGTTATTTTGAGTCGGTTGGGTTTTCTCCATCTTTTCCCATGAATCCAGCTGATTTCCTCCTTGATCTCGCTAATGGTACGTATTCTCTTTTGTCTATTATCTATACTCGATATATGGTAGAAGCATGTTTTTGAACTACTTTATTTTTTTGGACTATGCCGTTTTTAATTTATTTGTCTAATTTTGTATTGACACGAAATTTAACATGTCAGGATAAAATATCTTAAATGTTACGCGAAAAGTTAAAATTAAAAAATTATCATGAAAAATATTTATTTATTTTAAAAATAGTGGAAATAGTATTAGATGTTTGAATTTGATTTAATTAGGTGTTGTGTCATGTACATGTTGTCTGAATTCTATTTAGGGTTGCTACACATAATTTCTACAAAAGATGTGGTTTTGATTGCTTTCTTATTATATAATGATGGATTGATGGTCAGTTTATGAAGTACGTCTCCTGACTTTCGTCTAGTGATAAGAGCGTAATATTTGAGATGTGTATGTATTACTAATGTAAAGAATAATAATTAAGAACTTGCTATTTAAGTAGAGAAAAATAGATGGACATTTTATTTATTAACCACTAAGTTTCAAATTGTGCATTCATTCTCGGAGATTTCTCGATCCTTAGAAAAGGTTGTTGAAGAACTATATTTTGGGTGATTAGGATAATTAAGGGAGAAAATTCTTTTGGCCAGAGAATTTGGCCAGAATGGTAAAATAATATATTTTTCACTATGTTATTTTATCTTTTTGAATATTTTTATCCTTTTAACTTTAATATTTTTTAATTAAAAAATGAAAAAAAGATCAGTTTATTTTAAAATAAAAAAGATATTATAGACTTTTTAAATTTCTGGTCAAATTTTCTGGCAATTTAGCATTACCCTAATTAAGGTGATTAGTGGTCAAGATTAAGACTAGAGAATGTGGACAAGTTAATTAGGGTTTAGGGCCCCCATTGGTGTGACGAGGGAAGTTGAAATTTCTTTTTTGGTGTGACAACTAGAAAATATCAACTTCCAAGGGTATTAGCTGGTTGTATAATTGGTGATAATGTTAAAAACATTGAAAATTGAAAGTTACTACTACTACTCACTATACAAAAAGTTTAGTTTAAAGAGTCACCCAGCTGTACTTGGTACTAACTATTAAGGTACATGAAAACAAGTAAAAATGTTCCAATTTATTATGTGTATGCAAAACTGATCCAAAGGTCCTAAAGTAGATGTGGGCCGCTTTCTCCTTTTCACTCTATATAGATTTATTTTTTTGATATCTTTTATTTTTCTTTTGAAAATATCTTTTTTTAAAAGCATTTTTCTTCTTGATCTTTTTAAAAAATATATATATATTTTATACCACTTAGACAAAATGTCAAGCAATATTAAATATAAGTAAGAGGGGCTAAATCTTACCTTATCGATTCTAATAAGGTAATGAATCTCTATTAATTAACAAGCATATAGAAAATATGAGATAGAGGAAACTAAATATTCTATGGAAATTAACTTGTATTTAAGTGAAGATTAAGGATCCGTTTGGTATGAGGAATAAGAGAGGTAATTAATTTCGGAACTTTAGGATAAGCTTACTTCATGTTTGATTGGACAAAATTGTAAAATAACTTATTTCGAAATTATAATATTATTTGTATTTGAATAACAATTCTAAACTAATTTGAAGATAATATATCTCAAAATAATTTGTTCCCGACTAAACAAGCCCTTACGTTACCTAAGTGGTCGTGGTGGATTGTGACAGTAATAATTTTTAATGGAAAGTTGGTAACTTTTTGTTTCAGTGGATTACATTCATCACAGGTACGTACTAAGATTTGAATCTTGAGAAAGTTAAAATTGGTGGAACAAGCTACTAGGTAAAACAAAATATCAACCCTCCACGTGTCCCTTTTTTACTTTTTTTAATGCTAGTTTGCCATACTTTTTTTTTTCCTTCCAACTCAAACCTTATTCTAAAATTCTATAATTTGCATAAAAAAGAAGAAAATAAGACGGCATTATTGGATTAGATTTATTATAATTAATTAAATCAAACACACCTGAGAATCATTTTAATATGGTAAATCATTCCTAAAAAGTACTTGATGCTAATTGCTATTTTTTCAAATGTGGGGAACCATTGATGGAAAGATGGGACCCCTTTTAATTAATTTATATATTTCTTCGCTCCTTTTTAGTTGTCATAATTTTCTTTTTTTAAAATCAAACGATAAGAACTTGATTAACATTTGAAGATCTAAATTTTTAGTTTAAAATATTGAATTAATATAATTTGATTTAACTTTAAAAGTTAGTCAAATTAACTTTCGAAAAGCGGAACATAATAACTAAAAAGGAACATAACAGGGAGTACTTGCAAAGTGGACCCTGTAATTGTTGTGTTATGGCATTCTTGATTATGAATTAATTGCTGAAGAACAAATACCTTAACTGACTTTACTTTGATAGGGATGCTTCAGTACTAGGTCCTATATTTAAAATTGGCTTTTTAACAGAAAACAAAGAGAAAGAGGTTTGTTATTTCAGAGTTGACTATCTATATTTGAAAGAGTTTGATAGTGACATGTTATGGTTTATCTTGATAAGAGTTCTTCAATCTTTTAACTCTGTATGTCTGCTCTTTGTTGTGGCACCCCTTAATATCTCATGAGTAAATTCTTAGATAGCCATCACTTTATCATCATGGAGTATTGAAAGATAATGGGAAACATGATGGCAAAAGATGTCTTGATATGAATGACCTTGAAAAATACTTTGGCTTCAACTTGTGATACGGTCATGTTAAGAGTCAGAATTTTTATTACGAATATAAAAAGTAACATATGGTAAACCATTCCCATGTTTTTTTTGACAAAAGGGTATCAATTAACTCCCTTTAACAAGTGTAGCTTCGTCATTGGTCATTATTGTAGAAAACATCATCTTGTTTGGTTAAGTTTTTAAGAAAATGTCAACTTGTGTTTGTGTTAAGTAATCAAAGGAGTAGAATATCATGAACATAAGAGGTAATGGTCCAATGGCATAGCTAGGTTTTTTTAGGTGCAGGATTATATATGGTCCTTCTCTATTTGTAGAGTAGTACAATTCAAGAGATAGCCATCCATCCTTTCAATACTTTAGAACATATATAGCTAGTTTTTTTTGTGCAGGATTTGTACCAATTATGGTCCTTCCCTACTTCAATGGGGGAGCACAATTTAGCGATAGTCAACCTTTCAATAAATCATACTAAGTACCTTTGTGGTCAATTAAGTGAGTGCACACCTTAGCGACCAGGGTCCAAATCTTGATAGTAACAAATAATACTAGCTAGCTAGTACGTAGGTGATTTGTCCATCTGTCTAAGTTTTTGTGGATAAAATCACTTTATACGTGTATATTGATGGAAGATAACGATTGACATCGATTGAAATAATCGAGATGCAAATAAGTTGACTCCGGACATCACTCATGGAAAAAAAAAGTGCAACACAACAATTGTCTCAATATCAAATAATTTTGTTTCTGGTTTTGGGGTCAGGGGTTCTATCAACATTGGGTCATACTCCACTAAGAATATTGATACTCCATTCTTGAAAGAAAATTTGTGTTCAAAGTACTTGCAAATCTTGTTTATGGATTTTGAGGCTTTGTCATTGCAGGGTGTTTCCATGATTCTTGTTTTTCTATAATATTCTCAAAGAATAGTTTAGTGTGGGGAAATGTCACTAAGCTAAAAGTTATAGTTCTAAGTAATAAATATAGCATACAAACTATTGTTGGACACCACTTTGACCTGTTTTTTTTCTTCTTTTTAATATTAGTTTTGAGGTCATAATGCATATGCAATACTTTAGAATATTAAACAAAACATAAAATGAGCTTTGCTCCTTTATTTGATTTTTCATTGGACAACATGTTGATAACATGGATCAAATTAGAGAAGTGTGACAACATGGATCAAATTAGAGAAGTGTGACAACATTGCTTGCGTATATTAGCATCCATTTATAATATGGGACCAACTAAATTGGTTCACATGAGCACTTAACCCCACCCCAAAAAAGGAAAAGAAAAAGAAAGCACCTTAAAACTCTCTTCCTAAACTTTGTTGAATTAGCTTGGGCTCCACATGAATCTTTCCTTAATTTAATCATATGATTTTTGTTAATGACTCCACCATCACCCTTTCCAACTTTTACCTATAGACATATATAATATAAATTTCACTCCCTTCGATTTAGTTTAAGTATCTAAGTTTGACTGGACATAAAGTTTAAGAAATAATGGAAGACTGTTGAATCTTGTGATCTTAAACGAAAAATGTATTATAGAATGTTAGAAGTGAAAAACTTACTATATATAGAAAGAGACACTCTTTTTGAAATGTACCAAAAAAGTAGCAAGACAATTAAATTGAGGGTGTAGTTTGTAGGATCCCTCCATGTGTTGTTGGGTGTCATACTCATAATGGGATAGTAATAGAATAGCACATGGTTTGCTATCTTGTTGTTTACTAGATAGGCTAAGAGGGTAGGCATTATAGTTAAGGTTCTTGGAAATCTTGGATGTGTATATTTTATGTTTTATCTGATGGATCAAAACATTTGAGGAAAATAAAGCTAGGCATCAAGATCTCCAAGGATTTTTATATTTATTGGCTGAGATAGTTTCAACCCTTCTCTACTTTTAGCACCATTAGTTCATAATATATGATATTTTTGTCAACTACATAAAATAAATATAAAAATTGATGTTATTCTTGGTCCAAAATATTAAGGGGCTAATGTGAATTGATTCTTCTTGCTTTATAAACCTTAGCCAATTTCATTGTATCTAGACTAGAGTAATTTGTTAATGATGTTCACTTATAAGTTCAATGTTTTATAATCATTTGACTACCTTTAAGTGTAGTGGCACATGGTCAAAGTGCACCTTAGTTGATAACTTCTTTCTCTATATAGATATAGATGTTATGCAATTGAAATAATTTAGAGATAGTTCAATTATTATAGATATAACCCCAAACCAAATCCCTCTTGTTACGACTCTTAAATAATCTGACATGCACTCGTTAATATTTTTAACTGATCTAAGGAATATAACTTCTTGAAAAGTCCATATCTACCTTAAAGTAAATCCATGAATAGTATGAAAACAATAAAATATGAACTACCAATTATATCACGAAACATATAAAAGAGAATTGATAACTTTTTGATTTATAAATGTGTCTAAGTTATATATACTTTAAGCTAGAATGATGAAATACACTTGTCACACTCGAACCTAGCCTCACTTTTAATCCCAAAAAAAAATTAAAAATTGATAGGCATCTTTGATCTATAAAGAATTCTTTTTTCTTCTTTTATCCACCTCCTTTCCTTTATTCAACAAGAACAATTCTTTTTCTTGTTCTACTTTTCTTTTGATATTAACAAGTTCATGAAATAGCAACACGTGTTAGGGTCCTTTGCAAATCAATAAGCATTCAGATTCATCCCACCAAATTAAACTTTTTTTGTGTGTTTTTGTGAATAGTGAAAGAAGAAAAATAAGTCATGGAGATGATGGTGGCCCCTTTTATCAATAGTAGTAAATAGTAATAGAGCATTATGTTATTTTAGTGGACTTCCACCCTTTGCCACCAACATTGGACAGCTTTAATTACTTCCTCAATACTACTACTTATTATTATTATTACTTACTAGCTAGTACAACTAATTAATTAATTGTCTCTTTTGTTTTACTTTTAAAAATACACTTTGTATTATGTGATACAAAGCCTTTTTCTTTCTTTTTGTTAAAATAATTTTGAGTGGTAACATGACTTTATTGCTTCTTCTTTTTTTATAGTCCTAACTTTAAAGATACATATCTACTTTTTCCATTTGTAACATTAAGTAGCTTACAATTTGGGGAAGTATGACTATGTTATTGACAGGATCAAGTTGATTTGATAAATTTATTGTCAAATACTTGAATAGTTAGATGTCTTTATTAGGGGGTGCCCACAATAATTAGTACTAGAGAAGAAGTTTTCTTTGTAGCTGTACCTTGCCTTTATGGCTTTATGACCATCTTGCAACTACCAATTTCTTTAGTTTTATGATGTGATATTCCTTTGAATATCTAAAACAAGGATTGACATTGTCTAGAACCTAGACATATCAGTATACAATAAGAAAATTTAAGACTTAAAAAAAACTTTGTTTTTGTTTATTAATAAAATGATGTAACTAATTAAATACATGGATAGTGTAGATAATCTTTATCCTGTCAGTATCTTTTTTAACGTAGTGTAGCAGGTAACTTGTCTCATTTTCGATATTACTATGTACTATTACTTGTAATCATGTTTTAAATGACTTGAAAGTGTTAAAACTCTGTCATTGTATAGAAGTTAAACTGTATGACTAAACATGTTAAAGTTCTTTTTTACATTGGAATTCTGACTAAAGCTTAAACTTGGAACAATGCAGGGGTTTGCCAGTTTGATGGAGTAAGTGAGAAAGATAAGCCTAATGTAAAACAAACTTTGATATCCACTTACAACAATGTGTTAGCTCCAAAGGTGAAATCAGCTTGTTTGGAAACAACCAACATAGTTCCTAAAGAAATCATGAACAAGGGAACCTATACTTGTTCTAGTTCTAAAAGAAGTTGCACAAGTTGCATTTCCAATTGGTTCAATCAATTTAGCATTCTCCTTCAAAGAGGGTTAAAGGAAAGACGACACGAGACGTTCAATTATTTGAGAGTCTTTCAAGTAATTGCGGCCTCTCTATTAGCTGGTTCAATGTGGTGGCATTCTGATTATAGGGATATACAGGACAGGCTTGGCCTCCTCTTCTTCATTTCCATCTTTTGGGGTGTTTTCCCATCGTTTAATGCTGTTTTCGCATTCCCTCAAGAACGTGCTATATTCATGAAGGAAAGGGCTTCGGGTATGTACACACTCTCCTCTTATTTCATGGCGCGAATTGTTGGAGATCTACCTATGGACCTTATCTTGCCTACATTGTTTCTTACCATAACGTATTGGATGGCCGGGCTAAAGCCACAACTCTTGGCATTCCTTTTGACACTACTAGTCCTGTTGAGCTACGTGATAGTGTCACAAGGCCTCGGCCTAGCCCTTGGCGCTATAATCATGGATGCTAAACAAGCTTCAACCGTGATCACTGTCACGATGCTAGCATTCGTTCTAACGGGAGGGTTCTATGTACACAAAGTGCCAGCTTGTCTAGCTTGGATCAAGTACATTTCAACCACATTTTACAGTTATCGACTACTTATTGATGTCCAATTTGGCGAAGGCAAGGAAATTTCAGACTTGCTAGGCTGCTCACATATTCAAGGAAGTGACAGAGCTAACTGCAAATTCATTGAACAAGATATCATAGGCCAAATTCATCCATCCATGAGCCTTGGAATCCTTCTGATAATGTTTGTTGGATATCGATTAATCGCTTACCTTGCATTGAGGCGAATTCGAGCATAAACAAAGGGATAATGGGAAGTTTCTGACTTTATTAGATGATGAAATGTGTCTTTGTGGAATAGTATATATAGTTGTTGAGTATTGTGACTGACAAAGCTGGGGAAAATTCAAAGTGTATTATAAGAGGGAAAAGTCCTGAGAGATGTTGTAATTCACTTGCACCTAAAACTGGTGAAAGGCAAGAATTCATTGTTGTAACTCATATTGAGTACAATTAATGGTACTCAAAAACAGGAGTCACACTCCAATGAAATGGAAATTTAATTTCTTCATCTCTTATGACTTATTTCTATACGTGAACATTGGGTATCAGTAATGCAAGTATTAGTTATATCATCTTCCATTCTGCATAAGATAATACATCGATTTCCTCATAACTTATATATGTATTAGTTATGTGGATTTCTAAATTACAAATCAAGCATGTTATTAATTTTATACATGAACAACTTATTTTCCTAACTAGCTACCAAATGTTGTTTAACTTATACATAAATTAATACATGGATAAGTTGCTTCTTTACCCGCTACCGAACGATGCCTAAGAGAAAAACCCGAGGGCATCAATACCATATAGCAGTGGAAAATTATAGTAAGTGATAGAAGTCATTGATACAATTTTTCTTCTCATACTATACAAACTTTGGTTTATGAATAGTTTGTTGTTTGCTTGACATATGCTTCTGTCTGGCAGGAAATTTTTCTCCTATTCTTTTCCTAGAAAATTAATCGGATATACAATTTTCAATTTCTATTTTTTCCTAGCAAATTAATCGGATCCCTATTGTCAATTCCAGCCCATTCCCAATACCCAAATTCCCAAATCAGCAGCTCAATTCTTATTATTCCCATAACTCACAGAGACCCATCAATCGTCGTCTTCTTCAAAAAATCCAACAAACTTTTACCACATCACGCGAACCGTACAAGAACGTTGGAGACAAAGACAGGTATTGCAACCTCCTTGCTGGCTCAAGAAATCAGACGACTATTACTCTCAATCCGTTGAGAATTGTACAAGCGTTATTCATCTAAGTCGGTTTCAAGCCTTGTTCGTCTTAGTCGTTGCCTGAAAAGAGGTAACAATGCCTTCCTCTTTTTTTTTTGTGCAGTTTTCCTTATCATATTATACAAGCTTTGGTTTTTAATAGTTTGTTGTTTGTTTGAAATATGCTTATGTTTGGCTGGAAAAATTTCTCCTATTCTTTTCCTAGTAAATTAATCGAATATACAATTTTCAATTCCTATTTTTTTCTTGGCAAATTAATCGGATCCCTATTGTTAATTCCAGCCCATTCCCAATACCCAAATTCCCAACTCAACAACCCAATTCTTATTATTCCCACAACTCACAGAGACACATCTTCATCTTCTTCACAGAACCTAACAAACCTTCACCAAATCACACGAACCGTACAAGAATGTTGGAGACCGAGACAGGTATTGCAATCTCCTTGCTGGCTCAAGAAATCAGACGACTCTTCTTCTTAATCCGTTGAGAATTGTACAAGCGTTATTCGTCTCAGTCGAGTTCAAGCCTCGTTCGTCTTAATCGCTTTCTGAAAATAGGCAGCAATGCCTTCCTTCTCTTTTTACAATTTTTCTTCTCATACTATACAAGCTTTGATTTATGAATAGTACATTGTTTGTTTGAAATATGCTCCTGTCTGGCTGGAAATTTTTCTCTTATTCTTTTCTTAGGAAATTAATCGGATATACAATTTTCAATTCCTATTTTTTTTTCAAGCAAATTAATCGGATCCCTATTGTCAATTCCAACCCATTTCCAATACCCAAATTCCCAAATCAGCAGCCCAATTCTTATTATTACCACAACTCACAGATAGGTTCTTTCCCCGGGAGTTGAGGGAATCTAAAGTGGAAGAGTTCATCAACCTTAAGCAAGATAGCATGAGTGTTAAAGAGTACTCCTTAAAATTCACTCTATTGTCTAAGTATGTTTCATCTATGGTAGCAAGTCCGAGGAAGATGATGAGTAGGTATTTGACGGGTGTGTCCAAAGTGGTAGCAAAAGAATACCGTATGACAATGCTCCATGATGATATGGATATCTCACATCTTATGGTGTATGCTCAACAAATGGAGGAAGATAAACTTGAAGAGGAAAAATGTTGAGAGAAAAAGAGGTCTAGGGTGGATAATGATAAGTCTTTCCATAATGGGTCCGATGGACATGGTCTTTCTAGGAATCGATAATTTTTTTCCGGACAAGGCTTTTCTAATACTCCTAATCATAAGGATGAGAGGGTGTCTATCCCTAGGCCACAAGGGATAAGTAATGAGTCCCTATGGCCCAATTGTGCTAGGTGTGGTAAGAGGCATGAGGGTAGGTGTTTGGCCGGTAGAGAGGGTTGCTTTAGTTGTGGTGAGAGTGGCCACAAGATGAAAGATTGTCCAAAGGCAAAGGCTACAAGAAGATAGGGTAAGCAAGTTGCCTCTAGTGGTATAGATTCGGAGCCCAAAAGAAGAATAGGTTTTATGCTCTCCAATTTAGAGAAGATCAAGAATGATCTCCTCATGTTGCTTCCGATATGTGTTTTATGCTTTAATAATTTCCGGATTTCTTGTCTTTTGTGACTTGTTATGTTGGACTTTGAAGTTGTCTTTAGTATGAATGATGTTTAGAAGAGTTTGTGTATGCTTACTCCCAAGGGGGAGATAGTGTGCCTATCTAGTAGGATTATTGTATGATTATGTGTTACCATGATTTCCTTATATGCATGTTCATGAAAATGCTTAGGTCTTGTTAGAAATGACTTATATGCATTGTTTTGCCTCATGTTGTAGTGCATTTGAGTCAAATTGCTTATAGACTTCATGAGATGAATTAATGAGCATGCCTTAGTTTGGAAGTTGAAAGATCCCTCCTTGAATAAATGCTTTTTGAGAGTAAATTGCATTTAGGCTCCATGAGTGTGTGTTGAGCATATTTTAGCTAAGAGATACTAGTTCCTCCTTTAATATGAGTAGATATAGAATTTCATGCATTTTGGGTTGGTAGATATAGTTCCTACTCCTTTGTGTTGCATTGAATATGTTTAGCTTGGAATTGAAGCTTTCTTCCTTGGTTGTGTGCATTTAGATGTATTGCATGCATGATGGGCATCTAGTTTAGAGTTGTGACCTTAAGAAGTGGTTAGAATCGTCATTCGAGGATGAATGATCCTAAGGGGAAGATATTGTTATATCCTAAATCTAGTGCCTTGTGGTAGGGTTTTAGGATTTGATATGAGGGTTAAAATCATAAAAATGATTCCCGTACTTAGAATGAGGGTTTTAGGGTTAGTGCATCAAGGTACGACCCCCCAAGGACCACCCAAGAGTCCTTGAGGAGGACCTCAAAACAGGCCCAAATGCTGTCAAGAAGGTAACCTCCCATGAAGGGCATCTACAGCCAATAGTTGGACCCACTCCCCGTGGGTTGGGGTCGTGGGTCAAGTCTTGACCTTCCTTGCATGTTAGGCCCAAGAAACCCACCTACGAAGTGCAGCACGATCCGTAGACCCACCCACGGTCCGTGGGTGGGGCAAATTTTTAGTGAAATTATTTTAAGTTAGGGGCTTAGAGGTTAGTTAGTAATTAGTTAGGGGTCAAGTGAAATCGGTTAGTTATTTATTAAACCACCTATAAAATCCTAATAGACCCCTAAACTAAGTGAATTAATTCATTCTTCCAAGACCCCAAATTCTCTCAAGAAAATTCTTTCTCTAAGAAATGAAGAACAACAAGAAAAGAAGGAAGTAGGGCAGAATTTTCTCCATTGTTTCGAGCTCTTTGTAGGCTTTGAATCAACGTATGTTAGCTTGTTCATATATGGGTTCTTCCACCCATAGAGCCTCCTAGGTTTTCCCCCATTTGTGAAGTCAAAACCCAATTATAGCTAGGGTTTCTTCCTACATTGTGGGTAGTGTTTATGTATGATTCCAATCAAGTGGATAATACTTAATTATGATTGAATTAGCATTGAATTATGATATTATTATGAATTTATGTGAATTCTATGGTTAACCCTAGTCTAATTGATGAATTTGTTATTATGTGGGTTTAAGCCATGAAAGGTGAAATTGATGATTTATAGGTGATCTTCTAAAATCAATGTCATGTGTAGTAATTGTTCAAGGTTAGGAACATATAGACATGAATTGAACTAGACCTTATTGAATATGAAGGATCATAACTAGTAAAGTTTAAATTGAACCTTTATGATCAATTATGACTAGAATCACCTACTAATGAAGAATGTGATTCGAATACCTTGAAATCAAGGTATAATGATGATGGTAAGAAGTAAATCTTGAGAGTAATGCTTGTAGTCATAAATGATTAGGACTTTGAGAGTAAAGTTAATATGATGTGATCTTGTTGTGTATTGTTGAATGCATATTCTCATGTACACACTTAGGCATAAATATGCTAGGAGATGCAAGGTTCTCTCACATAGAATGATTCTAGGTTGACAAACTAATCACCTAAAATGAATCAAAGCATGTTAGATTAGAATAGCTTGAAGTTGTGATATATGTTCCCTTCATGTATAACTTGACTTGGTAAGACAAGACCAAGATTGGTAGCTTGGGATTGAGGATCTATACTCTCCTAAGAGTAGCTTGACTTAGCATTGTAAGATGCATTTCATGGTAGCTTGAGTTAGGGATAGTCATGGTAGCCTAGGATTGAGGATCTATACTCTCATAAGGGTAGCTTGAACTAGCATTTTTAGGACCCCTTCATGATAGCATGACTTGATTTGGCCAAGACTATTTCATGGTAGCTTAGGATTTGAGGACTTATACTCTCCTAATTGTAGCTTAGGATTGAGGAATCATACTTTCCTAAGGGTAGCTTACATTAACATCTTAGTGTGCTTGTAAGGGTAGCATGACTTAGTTGGTCTAAGACTATTTCATGGTAACTAGGATGGAACACTTGTACGCTTCCTAGAATAGCTTGGACTTGCATAATAGTGTGCCTTCCAAGGTAGTTAGTTTAGCATAATTTAGTTATGTTAGCAAGATGATAGCATGGTCTAGCCTATTAGGGTGCTATTCCTTGGTAGCTTTGAATTGAGAAATAGTATTCATTTCATGTCTTGTGACTTGCCTTGTACTAAATAGAGAAATACCTTAAATGACTAATGGCAAATAGTAAAGAGGGATTAGCCCCCAACTAGTGAGTATTGATGATAGCCTAAAGTGGTACTCAGTATGGATAGTAGTATGGGATGCTATTCATACATTGCAGAAGTACGACTTGAAGGTACTTATGAAGTGTTCTCTTATATAGTGTAGACTTAGCTTGGGTTGTTGCTATACTGCCTTTTATGATATGATTGACTTAAGGTGATAGTTTCCTTGTCTATATGAAGTAAGCTAAGAATGAGACCAAATGAATGGTAGGTATGCATATGGTGACTTCAAGGTTATGCTTAGTGTGAATGGTATTATGGGATGCCCTTCATGCATTGCAAAAGTGTGCTTTGAGGTTTCTTAGATGTATATTCCTCTTAGTACATGAAGCCTAGGTCTTGACTATGCATATAGACTATGATTAAGATGACCAAAGAGGGGTGCTTAGCTTGGATGGTATTATGGGATGCTATTCATGCATAGCACAAGTATGCCTTGAGGTTACTTGAGAGTAGTCCTATTATGGTACAAATGACTAGGAGTTGAATAATGCTTATATGATGCTTATGTTGGAGACTTTGCTTATTATTATGATATTGTCTCTTATGCTTATAATTGATGTTTCATGAAGTATTTCATCTGATTTTGGATTATGTCTTATATTGACTAACCCTTATCTTATGCTCTTATGATTATGCTATCTAACATATTTTGTACATTTTGTACTAACGCATACTTTGTCTACATTCTCATCAAATGTAGGGTTCGGAGATTTAGTTCTACTCTTGGAGATAAGTTTCTAGAAGTTGCAAGGAGTTGAAGATTTGGTGAGTCCTCATAGCCTCGAGGACAAAACCCACTATTTCCTTTATGTCTTTTATTTCATGTTGAGGCGATTATATGGGCTATGTCCCAAGAGTTTTATTCTAAAGTTGTATTAGATGGTTTGAGACAAAAAGTGTAGTAAAGACTTCCGCTTGCATTTTATGAAAAGACTTTGATTGTATGGATAAAAGTTTTTAAAATTTCCGTACTTTTCTATTATCTTATGTTATGATATGCTAAGGGCTTGGATGAGACCCCTTCAGGGTCAAGTACGCCATGTTACATCTAGTGTGTACCCCTGGGTCGTGACAAACTTGGTAATCGGAGCAAAACGTGTAGAATGGTTCTAGGATTGTCTCAAACACGTCTAGTAGAGTCTTGTTCATAAATGTGAAGCGCACCACATTTATGAATATGAGGATATTGGATGTTTAGAAAATATCACTTCTTCATTCTCTAAGTCGTGCCATAGAGTTTGGCTCTAGTAGGTCCTTCTTCTAATCCATGACTTATGGTTTTTCAGGGTATGGCTAATATAAGGGGAAATGCTAGGAGAGACGAGAAAGGTAATGAGGAGCAAGGGGTTCCTCTCCAAGTTCCACATCAAGCTTTTCCTCAAGCTCCAATTGATCCTCCAGATATGTCAAATGAGGAGATTAGGTCGACTCTCCAAATGTTGGCCCAAGCTTTGAATACCCAAGCCCAAACTGTGACGGCTCAAATCAATAGGGAGATGGTAGCTCCGACAAACCCAATAAGAGGAATGACTGCTTCTAGGGTGAGAGAGTTTTTGAGGATGAACCCACCGGAGTTTAATGGCTCCAAAATGGAAGAGGGTTCTAATGGGTTTATAAAGGAGTTTTATAAGGTGCTAGCTATCATGGAAGTGACTACGGTAGAAAAAACGGAACTAGCCGCTTACCAATTGAAGGATGTTGCCCAAATATGGTATGAACAATGGAAAAATGGTAGGCCGGTAGAAGCGGGTCCCATAGATTGGGAGATGTTTAAGAAAACATTTCTAGATAGATGCTTTTCCGGGAGTTAAGGGAAGATAAAGTGGAAGAGTTCATCAACCCTTTAGCAAGGTAGTATGAGTGTTAAAGAGTACTCTTTGAAATTTACTCTATTGTCTAAGTATGCTCCATCTACGGTAGCAAGTGATTAATTAATGTTTCAAAGTCACTTCATCCAATTCTAAGCGTCAACGGTCGTTAATCAGTATAAAACCCAACTAAATGAGTTTGGGGTCGAATCCCACAGGGAGCGGTACATGTTTAAGATTCAATAGGAAAGTATGAACATGATCAAATCAGTCATAGGAATAAACATTATTGAATAAAGACATTATTCAAATTAGGGGGTGACATGAATGTCAAATGGGGGGTTTTGGTTTGGAATTATCAACTACAAACAACGCCAAACAATACGAAATAACAATATTGAGAAGAGTTATTGGGATGTGACTCGATCATAGGCTAATATAGACAAATGGGTAATTGCAACTATTAGAAAATAGCTAGATATTTTTGAGTAAGCTACGCTATAAAGGAGGTAATCTTTCTCTCGAACAATTTACCCCGAATCAAGTTGATTTCTCTCGAACATCAACAAGCATGCAAAATAAGAACAACCCACACCTTAGTCCATTCAGTCTATCGAGCTTAATATGTGGGATTGGATTTATGATTCACTCTCTCAAGCTGAATCCAGGTCAACCCAATACCCATAAACCATCAATCAATAAGTTTAGTTTTAAAACCTCTCTCTCGAGCAAGCCAAAAACACAAGGGTAGAACTGCATTTGCAACTATAATTCTTAAATTAAACAACAATAAATGATTGAACTCACTTCTAAATAGCATTTAAACTAACAATTAGCAATACCCATGAACTAAATCAGCCCATAATTATACAACACACCCCAAGAATTGAGGTTTTAGCTAGACATCATAAAAAGATAAAAACAGTTACCAAATTGATTATCCATCAATAAGTGTAGATTCGTCCTTACAATGCTCTAATTCGAAGAATCTCAAAGACCCACTTCCAATTTCTCAAAAGTGAAAAACTTCAATCCTTCAAAACTTAGGAAAAACTGTCTCACTAGTCCAAAACTCAATAATAGACTAAAAATATATGAGCTAACATTCTAAGTTAAGTGTTCAAAAATGTATTTATAGTCACCAAAAATATGCTACGAAGAGTCACTCGGCGAAGTAAGTCGGGCTCGCCGAACCACTCGGCGAGCCGCCCTTTGGTCATTCTATCACCCTTCTGCCTTTGCATTCAGCATCCTCAAGGTCTGTAACTTTGGGCGATCCAACACTGCATCGCGGAACCACTCGACGATCCACCGACTGCTCCTTTCTCTCGCCAACTTAGTTCTTTTCTTCAGGGCTTGGCACACTGGAACTTTAGGCGGTCAAGTAGCCATTCGGCGATGCGCCAAGTGGACTTGGCGATCACCAGGCTTGCCTTTCTTTATTCTTTCAGCTCGCTTTGTTCCTTTTTGCAAATTAGTGTCCTTGCTTTGTTCCTCAATCTATATACTTGGAAATCAAGGGTTTTACATCAGTTATTGGCACAAAATAAGCATTTCAGGACACTAAATCTATATAAATAAATCCATTAATGAGTCCAAATCTCGGACTCATCAGCAAGTCTGAAGGATATGATGAGTAGGTATTTGAAAGGTGTATCCAAAGTGGTAGCAAAAGAAAGTCGAACAAAAATGCTCCATGATGATATGGATATTTCATATCTTATGGTGTATGCTTAACAAATGGAGGAAGATAAACTTGAAGAAAAAAAATCTAGAGAGTAAAAGAGGTCTAGGGTGGATAATGATAAGTCCTTTCATGATGGGTCCGATGGAAATAGTCTTTCTAGGAATCGACAAAAAGTTTTTCGGACAAGGCCTTTCTAATACTCCTAAGCATAAGGATGAGAGGGTATCTACCTCTAGGCCACAATAGATAAGTAATAAGTCCCAATGTCCCTCTTGTGCTAGGTGTGGTAAGAGACATGAGGGTAGGTGTTTGGCCGGTAGAGAGGGTTGCTTTAGTTGTTGTGAGAGTGACCACAAGATGAAAGATTGTCCAAAGGCAAAGGCTACAAGAAGAGAGGGTAAGAAATTTGCCTCTAGTGGTATAGATCCCGAGCCCCAAAAGAAGAATAGGTTTTATGCTCTCCAATTTAGAGAAGATCAAGAATGATCTCCTCATGTTGCTTCCGGTATGTGTTTTATGCCTTAATAATTTCCATATTTCCTGTCTTTTGTGACTTGTTATGTTGGACTTTGAAGTTGTCTTTAGTATGAATGATGTTTAGAAGAGTTTGTGTATGCTTACTCCCAAGGGGGAGATAGTGTGCCTCTCTAGTAGGGTTATTGTATGATTATATGTTGCCATGATTTCCTTATATGCATGTTCATGAAAATGCTTAGGTCTTGTTAAAAATGACTTATATGCATTGTTTCGCCTCATGTTGTAGTGCATTTGAGTCAAATTGCATATAGACTTCATGAGATGAATTAATAAGCATGCCTTAGTTTGAAAGTTGAAAGATCCCTCCTTGAATAAATGCTTTTTGAGAATAAATTGCATTTAGGCTCCATGAGTGTGTGTTGAGCATATTTTAGCTAGGAGATACTAGTTGCTCCTTGGATATGAGTAGATATAGAATTTCATGCATTTTGGGTTGGTAGATATAGTTCCTACTCCTTTGTGTTGCATTGAATATGTTTAGCTTGGAATTGAAGCTTTCTTCCTTGGTTGTGTGCATTTAGATGTAGTGCATGCATGATGGGCTGCTAGTTTAGAGTTGTGACCTTAATAAGTGTTTAGAATCTTCATCCGAGGACCAATGATCCCAAAAGGGAGATATTGTTATACCCGAAAACTAGTAAACTAAACTAGAGAGTTCTAGAGCCTTGTGTTAGGGTTTTAGGATTTGATATGAGGGTTAAAATCATAAAAATGATTCTCATACTTAGAATGAGGTTTTTAGGGTTAGGGCGTCAAGGTACGACCCCCCAAGGACCACCCAAGGGTCCTTGAGAAGGACCTCAAAATATCCCCGAAAGCTGTCAAGAAGGCAGCCTCCCACGAAGGGCATTTATGGCCAGTAGATGGACCCACTGATGAGTCCGAGATTAGGACTCATTTAGGACTTTATTTATATAGATTTAGTGTTCTCAAATGCTTATTTGTTTTTCCTATAACTGATGTAAAACCCTTGATTTCCAAGTATATGGATTTAGGAACAAAGTAAGGACACTAATTTGCAAAATGGAGCAAAGCGAGCTGAAAGAATGAAGAAAATCAAGTCTGGTGATCGCTAAGTCCACTTGGCAAGTCGTCGAATGACTATTTGACCGCCTAAAGTTCCAATATGCAAGCCCTGAAGGAAAGAACTAAGTTGGCGAGAGAAATGAGAAGTCGGCGGATCACCGAGTGGTTCTGCGATGCAGTGTTGGATCGCCCAAAGTTACTGACTTTGAGGATGCTGAATGCCAAGGCAGAAGGGCGATGGAAATGACCAAAGGGCGGTTTGCCGAGTGGTTCGGCGAGCCCGACTTACTTCACCGAGTGACTCTTCGCAGCACATTTTTGGCGACTATAAATACATTTTTGAACAGTTAGTTTAGTATATTAGCTCATATATTTTTAGTTTATTATTGAGTTTTGAACTGGTGAGACAGTTTTCTCTAGTTTTTTCCTAAAATTTGGAGAATTGAAGTTTTTCTCTTTTGAGAAATTGGAAGTGGGTCTTTGAGATTCTTCGAATTGGTGCATGGTAAGGATGAATCAACACTTACCCAGTTGATGGATAATCAATTTGGAAACTGTTTTTACCTTTTTATAATATCTAGCTAAAACCCCAATTCTTGGGGTGTGATTATTTAATTATGGGGTGATTTAGTTTATGGGTATTGTTAATTGTTAGTTTAAATGCTATTTAGAAGTGAGTTCAATTATTAATTGTGGTTTAATTTAAGAATTTTAGTTGCAAATGTAGTTCTACCTTTGTGTTTTTGGCTTGATCGAGAGAGAGATTTTAAAACTAAACTTATTGATTGATTGTTTATGGGTATTGGGTTGACCTGGGTTCAGCTCGAGAGAGTGAGCCCTACACCTAATCCCACACATTCAGCTCGAGAGAGTGAGTGAACTAAGGTGTGGGCTGTTTTTATTTTGCATGCTTGTTTATGTTCGAGAGAAATCAACTTGATTCAGGGTAAAATGTTTGAGATAAAGTTTATCTCCTCTGTAGCCTAACTTACTCACTAACATCTAGCTATTTTCTAATAGTTGCAATTACCCATTTATCTATATTAGCCTATAATCGAATCACATCGCAAGAACCAATCTCATTATTGTTATTTCGTATTGTTTGCCACTGTTTGTAGTTGATAATTTCAAACCAAAACCCCCCAATTGACATCTGTGTCACCCCTGATTTGAATGATGTCTTTATTCGATAATTTTTATTCCTATGACTAATTTGATCATGCTTCCCGATTGACTCTTAAACACATATCGCTCCCTGTGGGATTCCACCCCAACTCATTTAGTTGGGTTTTATACTGACTAGCGATCGTTGACACTTAGAATTGGATGAAGTATCCTTGAAACGTTAACCACCCACGCCCCATGGGTTGGGGTCGTGGGTGAAGGCTTTACCTTCCCTGCATGTTAAGCCCCAGAACCCCACCTATGAGGTGCAGCACAATCCGTAGACCCACCGATGGTCCGTGGGTGGGGCAATTTTTTAGTGAAATTATTTTAAGTTAGGGGCTTAGGGGTTAGTTAGTAATTAGTTAGGGGTCAAGTGAAATCGGTTAGTTATTTATTAAACCACCTATAAAATCCTAATAGACCCCTAAACTAAGTGAATTAATTCATTCTTCCAAGACCCCAAATTCTCTCAAGAAAATTCTTTCTCTAAGAAATGAAGAAGAACAAGAAAAAAAGGAAGTAGGGCAGAATTTCCTCCATTGTTTTGAGCTCTTTCTAGGCTTTGAATCAAGGTATGTTAGCTTGTTCATATATGGGTTCTTCCACCCATAGAGCCTCCTAGGTTTTCCCCTATTTGTGAAGTCAAAACCCAATTATAGCTAGGGTTTCTTCCTACATTGTGGGTAGTGTTTATGTATGATTCCAATCAAGTGGATAATACTTAATTATGATTGAATTAGCATTGAATTATGATATTATTATGAATTTATGTGAATTCTATGGTTAACCCTAGTCTAATTGATGAATTTGTTATTATGTGGGTTTAAGCCATGAAAGGTGAAATTGATGATTTATAGGTGATCTTCTAAAATCAATGTCATGTGTAGTAATTGTTCAAGGTTATGAACATATAGACATGAATTGAACTAGACCTTATTGAATATGAAGGATCATAACTAGTAAAGTTTAAATAGAACCTTTATGATCAATTATGACTAGAATCACCTACTAATGAAGAATGTGATTAGAATACCTTGAAATCAAGGTATAATAATGATGGTAAGAAGTAAAGCTTGAGAGTAAGGCTTGTAGTCATAAATAATTAGGGCTTTGAGAGTAAAGCTAATATGATGTGATCTTGTTGTGTATTGTTGAATGCATTTCTCATGTACACACTTAGGCATAAATATGCTAAGAGATGCAAGGTTCTCTCACATAGAATGATTCTAGGTTGACAAACTAATCACCTAAAATGGATCAAAGCATGTTAGATTAGAATAGCTTGAAGTTGTGATATATGTTCCCTTCATGTAAAGCTTGACTTGGTAAGCCAAGACCAAGATTGGTAGCTTGGGATTGAGGATCTTTACTCTCTTAAGAGTAGCTTGACTTAACATTGTAAGATGTATTTCATAAAAGCTTGAGTTAGTGATAGTCATGGTAGCCTAGGATTGAGGATCTATACTCTCCTAAGGGTAGCCTGAACTAGCATTTTTAGGATGCTTTCATGATAGCATGACTTGGTTTGGCCAAGACCATTTCATGGTAGCTTAGGATTGAGGACTTATACGCTCCTATTGGTAGCTTAGGATTGAGGAATCATACTCTCCTAAGGGTAGCTTACATTAACATCTTAGTGAGCTTGTAAGGGTAGCGTGATTTAGTTGGTCTAAGACTATTTCATGGTAGCTAAGATGGAACACTTGTACCCTTCCTAGAATAGCTTGGACTTGAATAATAGTGTGCCTTCCAAGGTAGTTAGTTTAGCATAATTTATTTATGTTAGTAAGATGATAAAATGGTCTAGCCCATTAGGGTGCTATTCCTTGGTAGCCTTGAATTGAGAAATAGAATTCCCTTCATGTGTTGTGACTTGCCTTGTAATAAATAGGGAAGTACCTTAAATGACTAATGGCAAATAACTTGGACTTGCATAATAGTGTGCCTTCTAAGGTAGTTAGTTTAGCATAATTTAGATATGTTAGCAAGATGATAACATGGTCTAGCCTATTTGGATGCTATTTCTTGGTAGCCTTGAATTGAGAAATATAATTCATTTCATGTGTTGTGACTTGCCTTGTACTAAATAGAGAAGTACCTTAAATGACTAATGGCAAATAGAGAATTTATTTCATGAATAGTTTGTTGTTTGTTTGAAATATGATTCTGTCTGGCTGAAAAAATTTCTCCTATTCTTTTATAGCAAATTAATTAGATATACAATTTTCAATTCCTATATTTTTTCCTAGCAATTTAATCGAATCCCTATTGTCAATTCCAGCACATTCCCAATACGCAAATTCCCAAATCAGCAGCCTAATTCTTATTATTGCCACAACTCACAGAAATCCAGCTACCGTCGTCTTCTTCACATAACCCAACAAACCTTCACCAAATCACGCAAACCGTACAATAATGTAGGAGACTGAGACATGTATTACAATCTCCTTGTTGACTCAAGAAATCAGACGACCCTACCTCTCAATCCGTTGAGAATTGTACAAGAGTTATTCATCTCAGTCGGTTTCTAGCCTTGTTTGTCTTAGTTGCTGCCTGAAAAGAGGTAGCAATGCCTTCCTTCTCTTTTTACAGTTTTCCTTCTCATACTATACAAGCTTTGGTTTATTTATAGTTTGTTGTTTAATTGAAATACGTTTTTGTCTGGCTGAAAATATTTCTCCTATTCTTTTACTAGCAAATTAATCGGATATACAATTTTCTATTCCTATTTTTTTTCTTAGCAAATTAATTGAATCCTTATTGTCATAACCAGCCCATTCCTAATACCCAAATTCCCAAATCAGCAGCCCAATTCTTATTATTTCCACAACTCACAGAGACCAAGCTACCATCGTCTTCTTCACAGAACCCAACAAACCTCCACCAAATCACATGAACCGTACAAGAACGTTGGAGGCCGTGACTGGTGTTGCAATCTCCTTGTTGGCTCAAGAAATTAGACGACCCTACCTCTCAATCCGTTGAGAATTGTGTAAGCGTTATTCGTCTTAGTCGGTTTCAAGCTTTATTCGTCTCATTCACTGCCTCAAAAGAAGTAACAATGCCTTCCTTCTCTTTTTACAGTTTTCCTTCTCATACTATACAAGCTTTGGTTTATGAATAGTTTGTTGTTTGTTTGAAATATGTTTCTGTCTGGCTGGAAAATTCTCTCATATTCTTTTCCTAGCAAATTAATTAGATATACAATTTTCAATTTCTATTTTTTTCCTAGCAAATTAATCGGATCCCAATTGTCAATTCCAGCCCATTCCCAATACCCAAATTCCCAAATTAGCAGCCCGATTTTTATTATTCCCACAACTCACAGAGACCCAGCTACCATCGTCTTCTTCGCAGAACCCAACAAACTTTAACCAAATTAAGCGAACCATACAAAAAATGTTGGAGACCGAGACAGGTTGCAATCTCCTTGTTGACTCAAGAAGTTAGATGACCCTTCCTCTCAATCCGTTCATAAATGTACAGTCGTTATTCGTCTAAGTTGATTTCAAGCCTTGTTCGTCTCAATCGCTACCTGAAAAGTGGTAACAATGCCTTTCTTCTCTTTTTACAATTTTCCTTCTCATACTATACAAGGTTTGGTTTATTGTTGTTTGTTTGAAATATGTTTCTGTCTGGCTGGAAAATTTTCTCCTATTCTTTTCCTAGCAAATTAATCGGATATACAATTTTCAATTCCTATTTTTTTCCTAGCAAATTAATCGGATCGCTATTATCAATTCCAGCCCATTCTCAATACCCAAATTCCCAAATCAGCAGCCAAATTCTTATTATTCCCACAACTCACAGAGACCCAGCTATCATCGTCTTCTTCACAGAACCCAACAAACCTTCACCAAATCATGCAAACCGTACAATAAAGTTGGAGATCGAGACATGTATTGCAATCTCCTTGCTGGCTCAAAATTAGATGACTCTTCCTCTCAATCAGTTAAGAATTGTACAAGCGGTATTCGTCTCAATCGTTTGAATCCTTGTTCGTCTCAGTCGCTGCCTGAAAAGAGGTAATAATGCCTTCCTTATCTTTTTACAGTTTTCCTTCTCATACTATACAAGCTATGGTTTATAAATAGTTTGTTGTTTGTTTGAACTATGCTTCTGTCTGGTTGGAAAATTTTCTCCTATTATTTTCCTAGCAAATTAATCGGATATACAATTTTCAATTCTTATCTTTTTCCAAACAAATTAATCGGATCCTTATTGTCAATTTCAGCCCATTCCCAATACCCAAATCCCAAATCAGTAGCCCAGTTCTTATTATTCCCACAACTGACAGAGACCCAACTACCGTCGTCTTCTTCACAGAACCGTACAAACCTTCACCAAATCACGCAAACCGTATAATAACGTTGGAGACCGAGACATGCATTGCAATCTCCTTGATGGCTCAAGAAATGAGACGACCCTTCCTCTCCATCCGTTGAGAATTGTACAAGTGTTATTCGTCTCAATCAGTTTCTAGCCTTGTTCGTCTCAGTCGCTGCCAGAAAAGAGGTAACAATGCCTTCATTCTCTTTTTACAGTTTTCCTTCTCATACTATACAAGATTTGGTTTATGAATAGTTTGTTGTTTGTTTGAAATATGCTTATGTCTGGCTGGAAAATTTTCTCCAATTCATTTCCTAGCAAATTAATCAGATATACAATTTTTAATTCCTATTTTTTACCTAGCAAATTAATCGGATGTTTATTGTCAATTCCAGCCCATTTCCAATACCCAAATTCCCAAATCAGCAGTCCAATTCTTATTTTTCCCACAACTCACTGAGACTAAGCTATCGACGTCTTCTTCAGAGAACACAACAAACCGTCACCAAATCACGCAAACCGTACAAGAACATTGGAGACCGAGACAGGTATTGCAATCACCTTGATGGCTCAAGAAATCATACGACCCTTCCTCTCAATTCATTGAGAATTGTACATGCGTTATTCGTCTCAGTCGGTTTAAAGCCTTGTTCGTCTCAGTCGCTGCCTGAAAAGAGGTAACAATGCCTTCATTTTTTTTTTACAGTTTTCCTTCTCATACTATACAAGCTTTAGTTTATGAATAGTTTGTTGTTTGTTTGAAATATGCTTCTGTCTGGCTGGAAAATTTTCTTCTATTCTTTTCCTAGCAAATTAATCGGATATACAATTTTCAATTCCCCTAGAAAATTAATCGGATCCCTATTGTCAACTCAAGCCTATTCCTAATACCCAAATTCTCAAATCAACAGTCTAATTCTTATTATTCCAACAACTCACAGAGACCCAACTACCGTCATCTTCTTCACAGAAGACCCAACAAACCTTCACCAAATCACGTGAGTTGGAGATCGAGATGGGTACTCAATCTCCTTGCTGGCTCAAAAAATCAGACGACCCTTCCTCTCAATCCATTGAGAATTGTACAAACTCCGTATCCTAACTCAGGGCAAACTATCTCTAGATGGCAAAGTGAAAAGTCGAATTGATCTGCACATCCCTCTATTCCAATAGAAAATGTTAGCCTTCATCCATGAGATCGGGGTATCAATACCAGTAGGGGCTCGCTTCCATAATAAGTGTTATTCGTCTCAGTCGGTTTTAAGCCTTGTTCGTCTCAGTCGGTTTCAAACCTTGTTCGTCTCAGTCGCTGCCTGAAAAGAGGTAACAATGCCTTGTTTCTCTTTTTATAGTTTTCCTTCTCATACTATACAAGCTTTGGTTTATGAATAGTATTTTGTTTGTGTGAAATATGCTTCTGGCTGGCTGGAAAGTTTTCTCCTATTCTTTTCCTAGTAAATTAATCAGATATATAATTTTCAATTCCCATTTTTGTCCTAGCAAATTAATCGGATCCCTATTGTCAATTCCAACCCATTCCTATACCCAAATTCCCAAATCAGCAACCCAATTCTTATTTATTCCACAACTCACAGACACCCAACTACCATCGTCTTCTTCACATAACCCAACAAACCTTCACCAAATCACGCAAACCGTACAATAATGTAGGAGACTGAGACATGTATTACAATCTCCTTGTTGACTCAAGAAATCAGACGACCCTACCTCTCAATCCGTTGAGAATTGTACAAGAGTTATTCATCTCAGTCGGTTTCTAGCCTTGTTTGTCTTAGTTGCTGCCTGAAAAGAGGTAACAATGCCTTCTTTCTCTTTTTACAGTTTTCCTTCTCATACTATACAAGATTTGGTTTATGAATAGTTTGTTGTTTTTTTGAAATATGCTTCTGTCTGGCTGGAATATTTTCTCTTATTCTTTTCTTAGCAAATTAATCGGATATACAATTTTCCATTCCTATTGTTTTCCTAGCAAATTAATCGGATTCCTATTGTCAATTCCATCTCATTCCCAAATCAGCAGCCCAATTCTTATTATTCCCATAACTCGCAGAGACCCAACTACCATCTTCTTCTTCACAGAACCCAACAAACCTTCACGCAGCCCAATTCTTATTATTCCCATAACTCGCAGAGACCCAACTACCGTCTTCTTCTTCACAGAACCCAACAAACCTTCACCAAATCACACAAATCGTACAAGAACATTGGAGACCGTGACTGGTATTGCAATCTCCTTGTTGGCTCAAGAAATCAGACGACCATTCCTCTTAATCCGTTGAGAATTGTTCAAGCGTTATTCGTCTCAGTTGGTTTCAAGCCTTGTTATTTTCAGTCGTTGCCTGAAAAAAAGTAACAATGCCTTTCTTCTCTTTTTACAGTTTTCCTTCTCATATTATACAAGCTTTGGTTTATGAATAGTTTGTTGTTCGTTTGAAATATGCTTCTGTCTGGCTGGAAAATTTCTCTATGTGTAAATTTATAAGCTTTCATTACGAGACGAAGGTAGTCACACCAAGGTTGATTTGAAATTGAGTTAAGAGACGTTGATCAATGAAAGTATTAGCAACTTGACAAGTGGATGTCTTAAGGATTTCCTTGAACTCGTCCACAACTATGGTGGAACGTCCCTTGTAAAGGCTATAAAATTTCATTTAAAAAGCAATATGTTTTACACTCACCACCAGTAGAGCACTTTCATTATGTTCTTCTTCCTCGTAAGATTTTCCATACTCCACATCTGGCATCAATTCATCCGCAGGAATTTCACCTTCTAAGGTCTTAATTTTTTTAATTAATGGTTCATTAGAGTCACGATCAAAATGAGTTGCATTAACGTACCTCTCTGATAGTTCTCCTTGGGGATGTCCATTGAGCAATTCTACTGCAATACTTTCAATACTTATAAATTCTTCCCCAGCCCTTTCAATTGGAGTGTATGTGGGGCAGTTGCTAGTTAACCTTTCGTCAAACACCTTGTGCACATCAATTTTGATTTTGTGTTTAGATTTCTTCTCATAATTTTTAAGCAAAGATGAATTGGTTATATTTCTCCACCATTGTAGATTGGACAAACTATATTCGTGCAATTTGAGATGACATTTACGAAAGCGAATCAACATTTTCTCAGCAAAATATTCCAATCTACCAATTGTTTGTTCTGGAAAAGCCATTGATAAGACTTGTAAAATTGTCCCACCAAGATAGCACGACGCGAGATTTAACTTATGGTTTTTTGTAATCTCATAGAACTCAAAGTAGCGTTTAGCTTGACAAATCCATAACTTTGGATTCTGGCCACAGAATCGTTGAAATTCCACTAGGCTTGGTTTACTCGTTGGAAGGTTTCCAACCAACTGTTGTAATAGTGAATGAATTTCAGTGAGATCCTCTGACCAAGTATCCTTCATGACCTTAATTGAATATTCAATTGTTCGAGATATTTGGTCCTCCATTGAAGACCATTGGATGAAAGCACCAATGCAACAAACTCGATTTCTCAACATAAATACTCAAACATTATATAATCATTGATAGCCAAATTATAATAACAACACTTGAATTACAAGGAGAAGTACTGAAAATTCAAGTAAGTAGAGATAGAAATAAGAATGAGAAGTTTAAACTATAGAAAGAAGATGAGAGAAACATACGATTTCTTCATAATACGCATAATCCTCCATAACCGCAGACGAAAACCATTTAAACTCTAGTCAACCTGGATCCCAAGCAAATACATTATTGGGCTGTCTAATTCTTGGGCCTCTTTGTGGTTTAGTCACAGGCCCAACAACTTGGCCAGCCTCTGAGCTATCCACGTTCACAACAAGATTCATATAATTGTGCAATTGTAATGTACTTCATCAAACTTTGGATATGCTAATTGCTCTATTTTTTTAGCTTTGTTTCTTGCTAATGGAAATGATTAGCTGCAGGTTTACGCAATGTGTAAGTAACTAATTGAAGATGAACTTTCATGTATCACTCTTATTCATGTCATTTATGAGTAGTACCAAAACAAGTGTAGCCTAATTTTAACTTTCTTTTTTAACCCCATAGTACATGCTTCTTTGGTAATGGTCTGGTGTTGGCCATACATCTCATCTTCCCCCAAACCTATTGATACAACCAATGAAAATTTCATCAGCGTCAATGGGTATATTTTACCAATTCGAACACTTTCAAATATGTTATTAATCATATTCCATTATTTAGGACCCTATATATGCTAAGCCATATTTTTGTTCCATATATTTTTAGATAACTATGTGTGTGGTTTGAGCCTTCATAATTTATCTTTGATAATAGTCGTATCTCGAGATCATTCCTTTTTTTTAGAGCGGGATGTTGTTGTGTTTTAGACTCCTTCATGGATTTGCATTATTCATATCGCCCCTGCCATAAAAGATGAATTATTTGTATTTGCAGAACTCCAACTTCCGGAAGGTGTCACATTCTTTCTTCTATATATTGTGCCAACAATTGGACATGTTCAGGTGGGAAAGTTGTTCATTCAATTATTTCATTTTGGTTTTAAATTGGGGATAATATAGTATAAGTTGCTTATCATCCCAAATAGTTCATACCTTTTGTCGATTTCCAACTGACCATGTTAGCCATCTATCTCTATATTTCTTTAAGGGATAAAACATACGGGTGTAAGTTTTAGTTTTTATATGAGAGTGCAGATCTAATATAGGTGAGTAAATTCCATTATCTATATTACTCCTTTAAATGCCTTTGGTTGGAAAAGCAGCAATGTTCGTGGATCTTTTAGGTTATTTTCCAATTATCTACATTCTAGAAAGTGCAGACAAAATGTAGTTGCCCATAATCAAAAGATAACTACGAATTTAAATTTTAGTTTGAGCCATACATCTTTTTTTTTCCAGATAATTGTGTGTATAAATCAGTGAGGGCAGTTAATTTGCAATAATTTAACTACCTAAGTAATTATAATGGTGATATGTCGATAAAATTGTTTGATAGAATTGATAGCACAAGTTACAAAGATCTGCCAACAAAAGCTATGTTGTTTTAAATAAGAAAGACGCTCAATTATTCTGTAAACAAACTTAACTCATTTTTTAGTTATAGAATCGAGAAATACATATATTTTGTTTCGACTTTCATTTTATTTTCTTTTTTGAGTTGGACTTGATTGTTGGTGGGTTTCTTTCCCTTCTTCCTTACCATCCTCACTGATTCAACTTCTTTTTCTACTATAATTTTTCTTCCTCTTCCATTTCATGTATTTCTTGAGCAATTAAATCCCTTCGGGGGTTTGAATTATTCATATCAATCCCGACAAGAAAGTTGATGCTTGTCTTTGCTCAACACCAACTTGCGATAGTTTTTACATTCTTCCTTTTATAGAAAATGTAAACAACTGGATATGTTAGTCAGAAAAGTTGTTTGATCGTTATGCGTTGGACTATTTCAGTATGTCTTGAAATTCGCTCAACTATAATATAAGATGTTATCTCTAGACGCCGGAGTACATTTCATGAATATGTTTGAAAATGTGAATATTTCCTAAAGAACGTGATTTAAAATATTTGGATTTTTGGTAATAAAATGTGAAGTATTGAAAGCCTATGGGTAGTCTTTGGATTCATATTCATCTATAAATGTCTAAATGTATGTTTAATATGGGTACACATGCAATGTGTGACTCTCATCACCCATTCAACAAAATATTTTGGTATGTTGTTAATTGGTACACGAGATTTTGCTAGTTTCATTTCAGTCTCCATTGGGGCTGATCCTGGATGTTTAAAGGAAAAGAGGGAGTAGAGAATAACAATGTTAAACACTGGGTAATATACATTTCTAAATATCATAAAGTAAATTATATTTGTTTTATAGGAACCAGAACTAGGCGAGTGTTACCAATGGTGATAGTGGCTACGATATCAACCTTTTAAAAGAGGCTAAATGTGTAATGGAAAATGCAAAAAAGAGTATAGTAGAAAGGGGTCGAGTGTTACCAATGGCGAGAGTCGGGTATGATTCTAGCCTGTTGAAAGCAGCAAAAATTAGATTTCCTGGGAACATAAGGTTAGTAGTAAGGTCTAACTTGTTGTAAGCATAAGGTTAGAAGTAAGATTTGCAGGGCAAGTTTAAAAATAATTTTTTTTGGGGGGGGGGGGGAGGTGGGGGGGTGCTGACAGAAGTTCAACTGGGAACTGAACCATCATTTTCACCTTATGGAACAGTGTTAAGTTGTGCTGGACAATGTGACAATGTTAATGGGAGAATGCCGAAGAAAGGAACATTGTAAGTACCAAAGAGTAGCAGTGTGGAGGTTGGTGAGTTAGAAGATTCTCAGCAGTTAGAGTGTTAGAATGCAGAGTGTTAGAATATGGATAAGGTGTATAAGGTGAGTGGACAGAGTAAAATTGTACGTGAACGTTAGCTTTAAGTAAATAAGGGAACTTACAACTTTTTGCGGGTTGAGGAAAGTTTTTTTTTGTGTGGATAATATGTGCTTATAAGGAAAAGGACAACACAGTGAAGAAGATGGATATGCGCATAAAGGGGAAAACAATAACACAATGAAGAAGAATGTTTTACAGATCAAGGAAGTAATGCGAAAAAGTGATGTAACAAAGCATACATGTTCACTTAGTGCAATTTTTGGGCATTTTGATGGGAAAAAGAGTCTGCAAATCCTTGTTTTAAAGAGAGGATAGCAAGGGTTGCGTCTGTTTGCCTGTAGATGGGCGTTGGAGAATTTTGAAGGAGGAAGTGGCGACGCTTGTGATGTTTCATGCTAAGGGCCTGGAAGTGAGATATGCTATAGAGTAGGGCAAGTGCCAGCACATTAAATTAGTGTAGAAGGATAAAACAAAAATTTAACATTTAAAATTAGGAAGTTCATGCTTTTAAAGTAGTATAGACTAGGTAAAATACCCACGCTTCGCACAGGATTGAACTATTTTATTAAGCTTACATATGATCATTCGGTAATATTCGTATTTTCGATACATACACTATATTATCAAGAACATTTTATCTTAAGGCAAAGCATTCCTCCGAAATCTTAAACTGATATTTTTTTTAATTTACGTTTTTGTTATACAAAAATTATGAGTCATAGAGAGATTTTAAGTATAAGAAAGAAGTCTAAGAAAATCTCCATGGAAATAGTTGGTCAGAAGTAATGAA
>JAJONZ010010785.1:0-49369 GCA_029582445.1 Solanum paucissectum | reverse complement strand
TTGGGGAGGGGTTGCAGTGGTGAACCACGGACCACCAGCACGGGCCGTGGTCTGACCTACGGTCCGTGGATGGTGACCGTAAGTTGCACCTGCAACTTCTCAAAATCTGCATTTTTGGTCTGTTTCAGATATGGGGTGTTACATGAATAGATAATGAAAAAGAGTGAAAATAAGGAGGTGTGTACCCTTATTATGATGGAGCATTAATAAAGAGGTGACTAGCGAAATGCTAAAGAATAAACCAATTATAATCATGTCATTCTATTATGCAAGAACATGTTAATGAGTGTTCTTAAGGAAGTAACGTCCTTCGACTATTTTTCCTTGAGATTTAATCAATAATTATCAACAAGCTCCTTCAAATTCCCATAACAAGTTCAAGCATGAGAATGAAAATCAAAATCCCAACAAATTCATCAATATAACATGTTTGTCAAATACCCTTTAAGAATCTACTCCATGGATGAGAACAAGTTTATTAAGAACAAAGATGAAAAAGAAGACATAGTAATCAAACTTTGAATCCCAACTTCCGTTTTGGATTCGAGTAGTGTACCACGTGCTCCACCTCCTCTTCTTTGTAACATAGCATTTCTTTTCGCTCTTTTTCTCTATCTTTGGCCTTGGGGAAAGCTCCAACATCATATAGCATATGGTTTCCTTCGAAATTCCAAAAACGCCCTTCTTTTAATGATTTCATGCCTCCCCGCCGTGCGGCCGCGCCGCTGGAAACCCAAGTGCACGGAGAGGCAGTATTTGCTTTAATGTGTCCACGTGGGCGTGCCGCTGGAAACTTGAGCGCACGACCACCGCACGGGCGGATAGCTTAGCATATGCACATTTTTGTTCTTTTTTTCTTTCTTTAGCATTCATGTTGGCCTTTCTCACTAATCATATTCAACACTTGAATTTGCACACCTACACATATGAAACATAGACAATTAATTGAAAGTTCACATTCAAAACTTGTCTAAATTCATCTCATTTAATTAGCCATCAAAAGTCTATTACTATGAAATGATAGTTTGCGATCTAAAAATGCTAATGTATATGGACATTTATTAGTTGATGAATGGTTGACTTGGTTGTTTTGTGTGTGTGTGTTATCTTTATTCATTGAACCTCTATGTTTTTCATAGTCGAAGAGTGATTGAAATGAGATGCATTATCACTCCCTATTTTATTGATATTATGCTATGCAAATTAATTGGCATGAGATAAAGTATGAGTAAGGGTTGAGCACGTGGTGATCATCTGTACTAGGGATTATTTATATCACGACCTGAGACTACACCCTGGACGTGGCCAACACTCGAGAACCATTGATGGCCCTCAAGCAAACTCTCATCTTGGCTGACTACAAGCGGAAGACTAACTCAAGCATACATAAACATCAAATTGAAAAAAACGTTTAAATACAGTTTACTGAATCTCAAAACTTCATTGAATATACTAAGTACGAAAATAAGTTTTAAATAAAACATGTGAAATTGAAAGACTCTCCAAAATTGTCTATCTATGAAGCCTCTACTATATATAGACAAGTGTCAAGACAAGATCCACGACTACTCAAATGTTGCTAATACTAGCAAGTCATAAAACTGGAGTCCCCTGAAAGCAAGGAGGTCTCACTCATAAGCAGATGGGAGGATGGAGTGATCTCAACAGACTCTTGTTGAGGATCTTAATAACCTGTATCTGCATCATTAAAAGATGTAGGTCGAATGAAATCAATACATTGAATGTTCAAGTATGTAATATAGTTGAATAACAAATAACTGAAAAAAAGGACTGGAGTAGATAACAATGTACTCAAAGTGAATGTAAAGAAATAAAAGGGTTAAATCATTTAAAGCTTTACAAAACATTTTCTCATGTCTGAACTGAACGTAATAAGTGATAGATAAAATACACTTTAACTCTATTGGGAGATTCTCTAACCGACAATCATCACTATAAGCTATGTGATGATACAACTTCTCGCCAATGCTGCCAGAACAGTCCTATACCTTGCTGGGATAGAGGACTCCTCAATTTAGTGGATCCACTAAGCTATGCTTAAAAAGCATAAGGAATCATCTAAAAAGTATGATCATTTACCCATGTTGACATACATTGTTTATGGGGGCTGTGAGTTTCATAAACTCTCCCCCATATCGGTGCTTAATACTACTCCCAATAATATATACTCATGCTCATATGCTTAAAAACATAACTCTTCATCTAGTTTGAGATAATTGCTCAAACTACCCTCTTAAAAGAGGTAACTGCTCTTGAAATATCTTTTGAACTCATAACTCATTTAGAAATCTCACTTTCTCTTTTATCAATGCAAAAATTGATACCGCTGGGAATACATAGTCCCCTAGTACTCTACTCAATTCATGCTTGAAAACACATCAAAATCATATTTTAATATTATCATTAATGATGACCTGGGAAGTTATGCTGCATAAACATTGATGATATATCTAGATACCATACTGCTCATACATTGATCCCATACTCGATTGTCAAAGTAATCATGTTTTAGAAACTCTTTTCGCAAACCTCATATTAACTTTATCAAAACTCAGTTCAACAATTAAAGTGTTTACTTTAAAAAGCTTTTCAAAACTTATAACTCAAAATAGGGTTCATGCTGAAATATAGACATGAACAAATCAACTCATGGATCTCAATAACAATATAGAAACTCAATAATTAGGAATAGAATTTCAATAACTCAAAATCAACTTATCTCAAGAATAGAAAAAATCCTAGATTACTCTTTTACTGATCTTAAAGTAGATGTAGGGCGCGAGGACAAACTAGTCCAACACTATGATAGCCTTTGATATATACCTGAAAGAACAAGGTCTTACAGAATCTTGAAGAAGAACTTGATTAGAAGCCTTGAAAGGCTAGCTTGAAGGAGAAAAATCAAGAAAACCTTTCTTGAGATTCTTGAATTTGTTTCTTCTAATTTCTATGGCCAAGAATTATGATTTTTATTAATGATTCATAATTGTATGGAGTAATTTGAGTTGGAAAGAATGGAATTCTTGAAGAAAGACTTACCTTGAAGAAGAATCTTGAAAAAGATTGAAAGAATCTTGAATAGAGTCTTCTACTTTGATTTGTCCTTAGAGTTTTGGCTTAGGGTTTGAAAGAGAATAGAATGGTGAATTAAAATATGAAAATATGATTTTTTTGAGCCTTATATTAGTCAAGAATTCGTTTAGATTTTTCTTGGAGGTAAAAAGACAAAAAGACCCTTTTTTATTTTTTCTTGTCGACAAATTCGTCACTGCACTGTATCAGTTACTAAAATGTTCATAACTTGTTACTTAGAAATTGGATTGACGCGAAATTGGTGGTGTTGGAAAGAGAATTCAAATAACTTTAATTTAATGGGTTATGGGTCACGTAACTCTTTATATTATAAGATATATGGTCGTTTGAAGTTGACCTAAGTATAATCTTACATCAAAACTTAATCGGTAAGGAAACTTTCAACTCAACTTTATGCTAGGAGATTCTAGTGACCTTAAATGATATAAAAAATTATTCCCACACTAAATAATTTACCTTAACACCTAAGAAATATTAAGAGCCACTCAGTACGACCTTATGCGCAATTCAAGAATGATTTGGGCTTAACTTAGAAATTTTTGGGGTGTTACAATTTAATTTTGTGATAGTTCATTGAGATCTTCCTCACGATAATGTGGAGACCATATGTGCCGTATATGGATCTCGAGAGTCGTCCATGGGACACGAACTCTTGAATAATTTCATATGATCATTATGTTTAGATGTATCACACCTCGAGACCCCACCCTAGACTCGACATGGCACTCTGAACCCCCATGGGCCCAAGACTACCAACCAACCTAGTTAATCCAGATAATCTAATACAAATACCAATGCGGAAAGTAAGGCTCTTTATAATCAACCTTCAAAGAAAATTCAAAAGAGGAAAACCAATAAGACTCTTAGTTAGAAAACCGAATCCAACTAAACATAGGTCTATGAAAACTCTACTAAAAGAATAAAAATTTCTACATCAGACATGGCCCTGGACATACTATGAAAATCAAAGGAAAGACTGATAAAAGACAAGTGTGCTTGTCGGAAGATAGAAAGATCACAATGTTGATTGATATCCTCAATGATCTATTTCTTCCCAGAACCACAAACATGGGTCTCTGATCCTATATCATGAAATAATGAAGCATCTGAGGACGGTCAGTACAGTGAGTACTGGTATGCAACCCAAGGGAAATGATAAATAGTGTATATATATATATATAACATAATTGTAAAGGAAAGACAAAATCAACTCAAAACATTTAGACAAAGACCTTAAAAAATCATTAATCCTAAGTAAGGTAGTGTTCACCGACATAATGCGACCCATGGGCTATATGGGTTTGGCATCAACCCCACCGAGGGCCCTAATCTATGTTTGCCGCATGCATTTAATAAATATAAGAATATGGCGAACCAAACTCTCCTAAAGAAAAGACTCTACAGGTTGTTCTGATTAACTACCTACCGTGGTCATCCATATTTTAGGACAAGGACCTCCCACATCGTCAAATGTGGTTTCAGGTGATGAGTCGCAAGGACTTTACACCTTCTCAGTGATACTACAAAACTCTTTTTAAGCCCCTGTTAAAACCTTTACAAGTTTCTATTTATTATAAGTTATCCGAATATGGCATATTCCCATTGGTATCATCACACTAATACTTGCAAGCCATTCTAACCATGCCGATTTCATAATTAGCCATTTAAAACTCTTAACCGTCCTTTGAAAACCAAAGCCTCATTTATGTTAAAAAATCGTTCAATGCTAACATCCAAGTCTTTCCAAGTTATATAAATATGACAACATCTAAAATGCAACGTCATTAGCATTTAACCAAGACATGAAAAATTACCCTTAGTTCATTGTTTAAACCAAAGCTTTTGAAAGACTCATATATTCCCAAGTTCATTATTTATAGGAAAAACCTTTTTCAAAATCATAAGATGAAATTCACCCATCCAAAATCAACAACCCAAATTCCAAAATCATAGTAAAGTAATGTGAACAAAATTAACAAGAGAGGAACATGTGTTTTCAATTTTCAAGAAATCATCTCTCAACCCTTACCTCAATTCATAATTTAGAAGATACAAATAATAAAATATATGAATCTTGTATGAATAATTTGAAGTAGGGAGTGCTCAAATATACCTTTTGACGAAGAACTTAGGAAAGAGACCTTAAGAATTAACCTTAGATCTTGCTTCTTGAACTGCTGAGGAGGAAGAGGAGAAATGATTGTTGTAACTTATCGAATCTCCTAGAATATGATTTTTGGGGGATGTTTATAGTCATGGGTTAGGGTTATGGGATGAGGAAAGTACTAAAGCAACCCTCCTAAAATGTGAAGAAAAGAAAAGACTTAAATAAATTTAGAGTCGGTGCGTAGTTGGACAACTAGAGCCTACTTCACAAAAAGTGTTGTATTAAGTAGGCTACAGTTGCATGGCAAAGGTTGTAGTATTGTTAAGGTCATGCAAAGTGTTGTGCGAATTAGTGTAATGACCCTCCTGGTCATTTCTATGTTTTTCCTTCTGTGTGTCATTTAGAGCGTTCCTATAGCGACCCCAAGTCATTTATGACTTGTTGGGACTGACAGTTCGGTCACCTGGTCGTTCGTTTAGTTATTGTGCGAGTTTTAGTGTTTTTGGAGCTTATGAACCTTGAACAATCATTTTCGATCAAAATTTCAAGAACATAACATCGGAATCCAATTCAGACGATTCCATCAGCTCTGGAAGGGTCATTTTAGGTTAGTACCATGGTCGGCATGACTCCTGAGGTGTTCAGTGTGAGTCAATGCGATTAGGCATTTTAAGTTTAAGTTTAAGCCTAAGTTTGACTTTAGTCAATATTCTGAGTAAACGCGCTCGGATGAGAATTCCGTCAGTGCAGTTAGCTCCGAAATGTCGAGTTTTGTCTAGATTGACCAATTTTTTGTGTCCCGAGGTTTTCGATATTTTTTCGAGCCCTTTTGTGGTTTTTGACTTAAAATGGCATTTGGGTGTGGCATCCACTTTTTGTCAAGATGACCTCGTAAGGAAATTTTGACAGCGCCATTGAGTCTGGAATATCGAATTTGGTATGGTTGCATATCTTTTTGCGTGCACAGGGTACCGAACGAGTTCGGAGCACCCCATTGAAGTTTTAAGTTTTGGGAAAAGTGCAGAAAAATCTCCTATTAAATGCAGAAAAATTAGCACTTTTGGAAAACTTAAAACCCTCATAACTCTCTCATCTCTCAACCGAATTAGGCGATTCGAAGTGCGAGGGCTTCGTATTTTTTGTGGCTTCTCTGTGGAGTGTTTGGGAGTTGACGAGTGTGCGTAGTTTGAGGTAATTTCACAATAAACCTGACTATTGTACCCTTTTTCGAGCCTTTGTTATTGGCATTCTTGTTTTGGTTATATCACTTTCATTTTAGCTCGGTTTTGGGTGATTTGAACACTCACATGTTGGGAATTGTTGTGGCTTCGTCGTGGAGTGTCCAAGGAGTGTTGGGCACCTTTCGATTCTCATTAATTCCTAGTTTAGACTGCTGATGTGTTCTTATAAGTTGATTATAGTGTGGTTTTCTTGCTTATTGGTTTTTGTTGTGTTTTGAGCCTCGAATTGGGTTCCATTTTGGAACACAAGTTCGGGGTACTGTTTAGGGTCTCTTGACATAGTCAAATTCAGACAATTCGGTGTGGGTCCCACAATTCCCGTTGGGACTCCAATATTAACCCGTCTCCATTTGTTGTGATTTTAGTGTCTAAATGACCATACTAACGTTGTGATCCTATATTTAATAGAGTGGAAGCGTTCAAGGGTCATTCGAGAAGGAAAAGCTCCGGTAAAGTGATTTGGAGGGCGCGCGGTTGGCCTTAAGGTAGGCTATGGCTTCCTTTCTGTTAGATTGAGCTTAATTGTGTAAAAGCATGTCGATTGAAGTGAATTGGGGGTGGGTACCAGTTTCCTACTTTACTTTGATTAGATACCTCCTATTAGGATCAATTGGCCATATTTCGGGTGTAGTATCATGTTAATCGGTTTAGTAGAGTTGCATGCTTATGTGCTAAATGCTATTGTACACTTGTATGCTATGTGTTGTATGCTTGTGGGATGGATAGCCTTGACTTAGCCTAGTTTTGCCTTAGCCTTATGACTCATGTGGGCTGGATAGCCTTGACTTACTGCCGACGTCGTTCGGATAACTTAGATCCTTATAGACAAGAGTAGTAGACTTAAGTCTGATAGTTTGAGCCTTACATTAGGCGCTATCATTGCATGCTGCACTTTTGTATCTTCTCCCTCTCATTCTGCGGTTCTGACGCATTCTCGAAGGTTCGGTGCATCACTAGAGGCGTGGGATTGAGATAGTATAGGCTTGGAGCCTTTTCTGTGATTTCTTAGGGTGGACGGCGTTCCACGGTGATTGTTGTTCGATTGGACCCTATTTGAGATACCATCACCCCCGGGGTCGTTCTTTCTAGCTGGGCTAGGAGCGTATCGCTGGCTGGGTAAACTTGGTGATATCGGTGATCACCCCGGGTCCTCTCTTTCTAGCTGGGCTGGGAGTGTGCTAATGGTTGGGTGTCCCCAGGTCGCTCTTTCTAGCTGGGCTGGGAGCTGACTGAGTGGTAGGACGACTCTCGATATCTACCTCACTCACGGGTCCCTTTTTCTAGCTGGGCTGGGAGTGGACTGTTTGGTTGGGTTCCCCTTGGGATCATTCTTTCTAAGTGGGCTGGGAGTGCATTGTTAGCTTGGTGGAGTCTGATGGATTATCTTGGTTACTTGGGGCTGGGATCCCGGTTTTCTTCTTTCTCATTAGACTTAGTTATTCTGTGTACCTGTTGGGCTTATGGGGGTCCGTTCAGGTTTTACTCAAACTTGCGCACGGGTGTACCTTCTGGGCTTATGGGGGTCCAGTTAGGTTTAGTTTAGTTGTACTTAGATTATTTCTGGTGTGCTCGTGTGCTTTCTTTTCATATCCGCTTTGACCTATCTGTGTCTAGATTCTATCCTTTCTTATTATTTTTACCCTTTTTTCTCAGTCGACCTATGATGCCTACTGAGTACCTGTTGTGTTGGTACTCATGCTACGCTCTGCATCTATTTCGTGATGCAGGTCCCAGTACCAGTTACCTGCGGTGAGTAGTTCCAGCCTTCTTTTGAAGCTGTGATTCAGAGACGAGGGCCAGCACTTGGCATTTTGGGTTTTTCTTGCCTCCTTCTTTTGTTTTAGGTAGTCTTATTGCCTTCGAGACACGCTCTATTGTGGTCCACTTTTGGGACTTGTACTCTCTATTAGATAGCTCTGTACTAGTGACTTCCAGGTTCCGGGAGGGATCATGTATATATTTATTTTGGTTTGCTTCCGCCTTGTTGTTCTTGTTTAGATTATTGTTTTCGCTAGTTTCTGCCCCTTTCTCTCATTGCTTGATGTTCTGGGTTTCGGGTTGGCTTACCTACTGGTAGGGTATAGTAGGTGCCATCATGATTCGAGAAATTGGGTCGTAACAAGTTGGTATCAGATCCCCAGGTTAGTTGGTCTCACTTGTACAGAGCTAACGTCTAGTAGAGTCATACGGATCGGTGCGGAGACATCCGTAACTTAACTTCGGGAGGCTACAGGATGTCCTTAGGAAGATTTCCTCTTTTGTTTCACTTTCGTTCAACATGTGTCTCGTTGGTTCCTTGAAATCTCACTTGTTTCACTCTTTCGCAGGATGGCTCGCTTGCGAGGTGGCACAGCCGGGAGTGATGCACCCGGGCCTACAGACAGAGCCCCCGTTTGGGGTAGACGCCGACCCCTAGGTCGAGACAGGGCAGCAACACCAGCCCAAGAGAAAGAGGAGGATCCAGAGCCAGTAGCGGACCCTCCAGCACTTCGTATACCAGATCAGGCGGTAGGGCCGGGGCCAACCCAGCCGCCAATCGGACCAGTTCTGACTCCAGATCTCCAGGCCCTTATTGCTTAGCTCTTGGGTGTGCTTGGGTTATGCAACATCCACTCACCCCAACTACACCAGCACCAGTACTGTAGGATCAGCCTACAGTGAGGGCACCTCAGGTCCAGGTACCACCTGAGGGAGTACAGCCCTTGGCAGCAAACATAGCTATGTCGCTCGAAGACCAGAAAATGCTTGGTGTGTTGTGTTTCTCAGGTTGACACCACCAAGGTTTTCTGGGGCTGTGGGTGAGGATGCCAACGAGTTTCTCACTACTTGCCGTGAGAGGCTTCCCACTTTGGTTAGTGCAGTCTAAAGGGCCCGACTTCATTGCTTACTAGCTAGATGGGCCAGCCAGGCAATGGTAGCGCACGTTCATGTAGACCAGGTCAGTTTGATGTCCACTGGTATCATGGGATGAGTTTTCTGAGGCCTTCTTGGCCAAATTTATTCCTCGTAGCGCAGAGACCACCTCAGGGATCAGTTCTGCAGGTTGGAGTAGGACTCCATGTCAGTGGCAGAGTATGAGACTAGGTTCCACGAGCTCTCCCATCATGCAGAGATGATATTACCTACAGAGGAGGAGAGGTTCAGGTGTTTTGTCCATGGGTTGAGATTACAGCTTCGGCTTGAGACCCAGTCCTTAGTTTTTGTAGGTCGATCTTTTTTAGACGTAGTTGACCATGCCAGTACTATGGATCATCTTCGTCGCGAGGCCCAAGGGGCAGAGAGAAGAGGGCAAGGCATGAGGGTAGCTACAGTGACTCCCTGCCCAGGTCTAGGGATTTTCATGACAGGACCAGACGACAGTTTTGACAGGGTCATTATAGCCGGCCTAACCAGGCCACTCTTCAGGCATCAGGTGGTGGTCGGAGCGAGGCTAGTTCGAGTCAGAGCCACAAGGTATTTCGGTCAGGTTCTTCAGGGCATGATGGCTGTTCTTCTGGGAGTTACCCTCGACAAGGTTGCTATGAATGTGGTGAGATAGGTCATTAGTCCAGGGACTGCCCTCAGCATAGTCGGAATGCTCCCGCTCCTCATGCAGCTCCCCCAGCTTTACCAGCACCTCTAACTAGAGGTTGTGGTCAGGGTCAGGACCGTAGAGGTGGTCCTCAGGGTATACTGGGTGGTCCCTGAGGAAGCAGGTCAGGTGGTAGGTTTGATGGTCAGGGCAGAGGCAAATATAGACATTTCTATGCAGCTCCAGCGAGGGCTGAGGCTGAGGCATCAGACAATGTGATCACAGGTACAATTATTTTATGCCAGCAGCCCGTCTTGGCTTTATTTGATACGGGCTCTACTTTTTCGTATGTTTCTGTTTACTATGCCTCTCTCTTGAGTATGATGTCAGATCCTCTGGCTGCGCCGTTGCGTGTGTCGACCCTCGTGGGTGAGTCATTAGTAGTGGATCAGGTATTTCGATCTTGCTTAGTTACTATCCAGGGGTGTGACACCCGGGCTGACCTCATATTGCTTGACATGGTTGATTTCGATATGATTCTGGGCAGGGACTGATTATCCCCTTATCGCACTATTTTAGATTGCTTCTCTAAGACTGTTACCTTAGCCATTGTTGGTATTCCTCCGATGGTGTGGCATAGATCTCATGGTAGCACACCAGTTGGACTTATATCTTTTATTTGGGCTAGGAAGCTAGTGGCTAGCGGATGCTTATCATATTTGGCCTATGTGCGTGATGTGAGTAGGGAGGTCCCTCCGGTTGATTCGGTTCTTATTGTTCGTGACTTCTTAGATGTGTTTCCTACCGACCTACCTGGCCTATCCCCAGAGCGAGATATTGATTTTCCGATTGAGCTTGAGCCGGGTACTCGGCCTATTTCTATTTTGCCATATCGGATGGCTCCTGCAGAGCTCAAGGAGCTCGGTGTTCATTTTCAGGATCTCTTGGGTAAGGGATTTATCAGGTCTAGTGTATCACATTGGGGCGTTCCCATTCTTTTTGTTAAGAAGAAGGACGGTACAATGCGCATGTGCATTGACTATAGGCAGTTGAATAAGGTGACAGTGAAAAATCGATATGCTTTGCCTAGGATTGATGACCTATTTGACCAGCTACAGGTAGCTTCAGTGTTCTCTAAGATTAATTTAAGGTTCGTTTACCACCAGTTGAGGATTAGGGAAGTGGACATCCCTAAGACTGTATTTAGGACCCGTTATAGCCATTATGAGTTCTTGGTGATGTCATTTGGGTTGACTAATGCCCATGCTGCCTTTATGGACTTGATGACGCGTGTGTTCAGGCTTTATCTTGATTCCTTCGTCATAGTCTTCATTGATGACATTTTGATATACTCGCGGAGTAGGGGTGATCACGAGCAGCATTTGGGAATTGTGCTCCAGACTTAGAGAGATCAGCGGTTTTATGCCAAGTTCTCAAAGTGCCAGTTTTGGTTAGACTCTGTAGCGTTCTTGGGGCACATTGTATCCAAGGAGGGCATTATGGTAGATCCAGTGAAGATTGAGGCTATTTTTGATTGGGTTGTGTATTGATGCAGCAGGGCCGGGTTATTGCTTATGCGTCGAGGCATCTTAGCATCGTTGGATTGAGCTCCTAAAGGACTACGACCTCTCTATCCTCTATCATCCGGGCAATGCGAATGTGATAGAGAACGCCTTAAGCTGGAAGGAGGTGAGTATGGGTAGTCTAACCCTCTTATCTATTGAGGAGAGACCCTTCTCTTTGGATAATAAATTCTTAGCCAATAGCATGGTTCGGTTGGATATCTCAGATTCTAGACGCGTCTTGGCCTATATGGGTGTTCATTCTTCTTTGCTTGATAGGATCCGTGGTTTTCATTTTCAGGATGAGGCCTTAGTGGCCCTTAGCGATAGAGTATTAGCGGGTGATCGTGGTCAGACAACCTTAGATCCTGATGGAGTGTTGAGATTCGCCGGCCGCATCTGTGTTCTGAGAGTTGGGGATTTGATACAGTTGATAATTTCTGAGGGTCATAAGTCTAAGTACTCTATCCATCCGGGCACAATAAAGATGTATCATGATTTGAGGCCGAATTACTAGTGGAGTGGCATGAGGAGAGATATTGCTGACTTTCTTTCCCATTGCTTGTGCTGCCAATAGGTAAAGGCCGAGCATTTGAGGCCTGGTGGTGTGTTTCAAAGATTACCTATTCCGGAGTGGAAGTGGGATCGCATTACTATGGATTTTGTGGTTGGCCTACCACGGACTTCTAGAGGTGTTGATAGCATTTGGGTCATCGTTGACCGATTGACCAAGTTAGCACATTTCCTTCCTATTCAGTTTTCATTTAGCGTCGAGAGGTTGCCTCGTATCTACTTTCGGGAGGTCATTCGACTTCATGGGGTGGCAACTTCTATTATATCAGATCGGGGTTCTCAGTTCACGTCTAGCTTTTGGAGGACCTTTCAGGATGAGTTTGGCACTCGGGTTGACCTTAGCACAACTTTCTTCCCGCAGACTGATGGTCAGTCGGAACATACTATTCAGGTCCTTGAGGACATGTTACGGGCTTGTGTTTTGTAGTTTGGTGGTCATTGGGACCAGTTCTTGCCTTTGGCGGAGTTTCTGTGTAACAACAACTACCATTCTAGCATTTAGATGGCCCCGTTCGAGGCATTGTATGGTACGCGTTGTTGCTCTCTGGTGTGCTGGTTTGAGTCTACAGAGCCTAGGCCGCGGGGTACGGATTTGATTCAGGAGGCTTTGGACCAGGTGAGAGTGATTCAGTATAGAATCAGGACGGCTCAGAGTAGGCACCAAAGTTATGCGGATCGGAGGTGTCAACCTTTGAGATTCTCTATTGGTGATCGGGTATTCCTCCGTTCGCCCACGAAGGGCGTGATGAAGTTTAGGAGGCGGGGCAAGCTTAACCCCAGGTACATTGGGCCTTTTGAGATACTTCGGACAGTTGGGGAGGTTGTTTATGAGTTGGCCCTACTTCCAGCATTTTCAGACATCCACCCGATTTTCCATGTCTCGATGCTGCGCTGGTATGTTCCTGATGAATACCATGTGCTTCAGTATGATGTTGTTGAGTGGGATGACCGTTTGACATTTTTAGTGAAGCCACTTGCCATTCTACTCAGAGATGTGAGGAGATTACGCTCGAGAGACATTCCTGTTGTTAAGGTCCGTTGGAGGCATCGTCCAGTCGAGGAGGCTACCTGGGAGACCGAGCAGGAGACGCGAGAGCAGTTTCCCGGCTTGCTTGAGACTTTAGGTACTTCTTGACCCTTACTTTCTCAGACGAAAGTCCTTTTTAGTAGTGGATATTGTAATAAACCTCCTGGTAATTTCTGAGTTTTGCCTTCTGTGTGTCGTATAGAGCTTTCCTGTAGCGACCCCAAGTCATTTATGACTTGCTGGGATTGACAGTTCGGTCACCTGGTCGTTCGTTTGGTTATTGTGCGAGTTTTAGTGTTTTTGGAGCTTATGAACATTGAACGATCATTTTCAATCAAAAGTTCAAGAATATAACATCGGAATCCAATATTGACGATTCCATTAGCTTCGGAATGGTCAATTTAGGCTAGTAGCATGGTCGGCATGACTCCCGAGGTTTTCAGTGTGAGTCGATGCGATTGGGTATTTTAACTTTAAGTTTATGCCTAAGTTGGACTTTAGCCAACATTCTGAGTGAACGCGCTCGGATGAGAAATCCGTCAGTGCGATTAGTTCCGGAATATCAAGTTTGGTCTAGATTGATCCGTCTTTTGTGTCCCGAGGTTTTTGATATTTTTTCGAACCCTTTTGTGGTTTTTGACTTAAAATTACATTTGGGTGTGGGACCCAATTTTTATCAAGATGACTTCGTAAGGACATTTCGACTGGGCCATTTAGTCCGCCATATCGAATTTGGTATGGTTGCATATCTCGTTACGTGCACGGGGTTCCGAACAAGTTCAGAGCAATCTGTTGAAGTTTTAAGTTTTTGGAAAATTGCAGAAAAATCTGCACTTTTAGAAAACTTAAAACCCTAATAACTCTCTCATCTCTCAACTGAATTAAGCGATTCGAAGTGGGGGAGCTTCGTATTTTTGGTGGCTTCTCATTAGAGTGTTTGGAGTTGTCGGGTGCACGTAGTTCGAGGTAATATCACGGTAAACCTGACTGTTATACCCTTTTTTGAGCCTTGTTTTTGGCAATCTTGTTTTGGTCATATCTCTTTTATTTTAACTCTCTTTTGGGTGATTCGAAGTCCCACGTGTTGGGAATTATTGTGGCTTCGTCGTGGAGTGCTCAAGAAGTGCTGGGGACCTTTCGATTCTCATTAATTCTGAGTTTAAACTGCTGATGTGTTCTTTTAAGTTGATTAAAGTGTGCTTTTATTGCTTGTTGGTTTTTGTTGTGTTTTGAGACTCGAATTGTGTTCCATTTTGGAACTCAAGTGCGGGGTACTGGTTAGGGTATCTTGACGGAATCAAATTTGGACAGTTCAGTGTGGGTCCCACGATTCCCGTTGCTACTCCAAAATTGACCCATCTCCATTTGTTGTGATTTTAGTGTCTAAACGACCGTTCTAACATTGTGATCCTATATTTAATAGAGTGGAAGCATTCAAGGGTCGTTCGGGAAGGAAAATCTCCAACAAAGTCATTTGGAGCGCGCGCGGTCGATCTTAAGGTAGGCTACGGCTTCCTTTCTATTAGATTGAGCTTTATTGTGTAAAAGCATGTCGATTGGTGTGAATTGGGGGTGGGTACTAGTTTACTACTTTACTTTGATTAGATACCTCCTGTTAGGATCGATTGGCCATATTTCGAGTGTAGTATCATGTTAACCGGTTTAGTAAAGTTGCATGCTTATGTGCTAAATGCTATTGTACGCTTGTATGCTATGTATTGTATGCTTGTTCATCCTTAACCGTAAGCATGATGTCCTTAGTCTAGGTTAGACTAGCATTTCCTTACACTTATGACCCGTGTGGGCTGGATAGCCTTGACTTTCTGTCGACGTCGTTTGGATGATTAGCTCCTTGTAAACTGGAGTAGCAGACCTGAGTCCGATAGTTTGAGCCTTAGATTAAGTGCTATCATTTCCTGCTGCACTTCTGTATTTTCTCCTTCTCATTCTGCGGTTCCGACGCATTCTCGAAGGTTCGGTGCATCACTAGAGGTGTGGTATTGAGAGAGTATAGGCTTGGAGCCTTTTCTGTGATCTCTTAGAGTGGACGACGTTCAACAGTGGTTGTTGGTGGATTGGATCCTATTGGAGATACCATCACCCCCGGGGTCGTACTTTCAAGCTGGGATGGGAGCGTATCGCTAGCTGGGTAGACTCGGTGATATCGGTGATCTCCCCCGCGCCTCTCTTTCTAGCTGGGCTGGAAGTGTGCTGCTGGCTGGGTGTCCCCAGGTCGCTCTTTCTAGCTGGGCTGGAAGCTAACTGCATGGTACGACGACACACGATATCTACCTCACTCACGGGTCCCTCTTTCTAGCTGGGCTGGGAGTGGAATGTTTGGTTGGGTGCCCCCTGGGGTCACTCTTTCTACCTGGGCTGGGAGTGCATTGCTGGCTGGGTGGAGTCTGATGGATTATCTTGGTTACTTGGGGCTGGGATCCCAGTTTTCTTCTTTCTCATTAGACTTAGTTATTCTTTGTACCTGTCCGTTCAAGTTTTACTTAAACTTGCGCACGAGTGTACCTTCTGGGTTTATGGGGTCCAGTTAGGTTTAGTTTAGTTGTACTTAGTTTATTTCTGTTATGCTCATCTGCTTTCTTTTCATATCCGCTTTGACCTCTCTGTGTCTAGATTCTATCATTTCTTATTATTTAACCCTTTCTGCTCCGTCAGCCTATGAGGCCTACTGAGTACATGTTGTGTTGGTACTCATGCTACGCTCTGCATCTATTTCGTTATGCAGGTCCCAGTACCAGTTACCTGTGGTGAGTAGTTCCAGCCTTCCTTTGCAGATGTGATTCGGAGACGAGGACGAGCACTTGGCGTTTGGGGTTTTTCTTGTCTCCTTCTTTTGTTTTAGGTAGTCTTATTGCCTTTGAGACATGCTCTGTTGTGGTCCACTTTTGGGACTTGTACTCTCTATTAGATAGCTTTGTACTAGTGACTTCCAGGTTCTGGGAGGGATCATGTATATATTTATTTTGGTTTGCTTCCACCTTGTTGTCATTCTTTAGATGATTGTTTTCGCTAGTTTCTGTCCTTTCGCTCATTGCCTGACGTTCTGGGTTTCGGGTTGGCTTACCTACTGGTAGGGTATAAAAGGTGCCATCATGATTCGAGAAATTGGGTCGTGACAAGTTGGTATCAGAGCCCCAGGTTTATCGATCTCACTTGTACAGAGCTAACATCTAGTACAGTCCTGCGGATCGGTGCGGAGATGTATGTAACTTATATCCGGGAGGCTATAGGATGTCCTTAGGAAGATTTCCTCTTTTGTATCAATTTCGTGCAGCGTGTGTCTCGTTTGTTCCTTGAAATCTCACTTGTTTCACTTTATCGCAGGATGGATCACTCTCAAGGTGGCGCGGCCGAGAGTGATGCACCCGGGCGTGCAGACAAAGTCCCAGCTTGGGGTAGACGCCGACCCCGAGGTCGAGACAGGGCCGAAGCACCAGCCCAGGAGAGAGAGGAGGATCCACAGCCAGTAGCGGACCCTCCAACACTTTGTATACCAGATCAGCCGGTGGGGCAGGGGATAACCCAACCGCCACCCGGACCAATTCTGACTCCATATCTCTAGGCCGCTATTGCTCAGCTCTTGGGTGTGCTTGGGGGTATGCAACAGCCACTCGCACCAGCTACACCAGCACCAGTACCGCAGGATCAACCTATAATGAGGGCACCTCAGGTCCAGGTACCACCTAAGGGAGTACAGCCCTTGGCAGTGGACATACCTATGGCGCTTGAGGACCAGAAGATGCGTGGTGTGTTTCTCTGGTTGACAACACCTAGGTTTTCTGGGGCTGTGGGTGAGGATGCCGACGAGTTTCTCACTGCTTTCTGCGAGAGGCTTCACACTTTCGGTCTAGTGGAGTTTAGAGGGGCCGACTTTATTGCTTACTAGCTAGATGGGCTAGCCAGGCAGTGTTGGCGCACGTTCATGCAGACCAGGCCAGTTGGATCTCCACCGGTATCATGCGATTAGTTTTTTTAGGCCTTTTTGGCCAAGTTTATTCCTCATAGCGTCATAGAACGCCTAAGGGATTAGTTCTGCAGAATGGAGCAGGGATCCATGTCAGTGGAAGAGTACGAGACTAGGTTCAACTAGCTCTCCCGTCATGCAGAGATGATATTACCTACATAGGAGGAGAGGGTCAGGTTGTTTGTCTGTGGGTTGAGATTACAACTTCGGCTTGAGACCCAGTCCTTAGTTTCTACGGGTCTATCTTTTTTAGATGTAGTTGACCATGCCATTACTATGAAGCATCTTCGTCGCGAGGCCCAAAGGGGCAGCGAGAAAAGGGCTAGGCATGAGGGCAGCTACAGTGACTCCCGCCCCACGTCTAGGGATTTTCATGACAGGACCAGACAACAGTTTTGATAGGGTCAGCCTAGCCGGCCTAACCAGGCCTTTCTTCAGGCATCAGGTGGTGGTCGGAGCAAAGCTAGTTCCGCGAGGTATTTTGATCAGGTTCTTCAGGCCATGATGTCCATTCTTCTGGGAGTCACCCTCGATAGGGGTTCTATGAGTGTGGTGAGATGGGTCATTGGTCCAGGGACTGCCCTCAGCATAGTCGGCTTGCTCCCGCTACTCATGCAGCTCCCCCAGCTTTACCAGCACTTCCAGCTAGAGGCCGTGGTCAGGGTCAGGACCGTAGAGATGGTCATCAGGGTATACATGGTGGTTCCCGAGGAGGCAGGTCAGGTGGTAGGTTTGATGGTCAGGGCAGAGGCAAACATAGCCATTTCTACGCAGCTCCAGCGAGGGTTATGGCTGAGGCATCAGACGATGTGATCACAGGTACGATTCTTTTATGCCAGCTGCCCGCCTTGGCTTTATTTTATCTGGGCTCTACTTTTTTGTATGTTTCTATTTACTATGCCTCTCGCTTGAGTATGATGTCTGAGCCTCTGGTAGCGATGTTGAGTGTGTCGACCACCGTGGGTGAGTCTTTAGTAGTGGATCAGGTATTTCGATCTTGCTTACTTACTATCCAGGGGCGTGACAGCCGGGCTGACCTCATATTTTTTTACATGGTTGATTTCGATGTGATTATTGGCATGTACTAGTTATCCCCTTATCGCGTTATTTTAGATTGCTTCTCTAAGACCATTACCTTAGCCATTCCTGGTATTCCTCCGGTGGTGTGGCAGGGATCTCTTGGTAGCACACCAGTAGGGGTTATCTCTTTTATTCGGGCTAGGAGGCTAGTGGCTAGTGGCTAGCGGCTAGCGGATGCTTATCATATTTGGCCTATGTGCGTGTTGTGAGTAGGGAGGTCCCTTCGATTGATTTAGTTCCTAATGTTCATGACTTCTTAGATGTGTTTCCTACCGACCTACCTGGCCTACCCCTAGAGCGTGATATTGATTTTCCGATTGAGCTTGAGCCGGGTAATCGGCCAATTTCTATTCCTCCATATCGGATGGCTCCTGCAAATCTCAAGGAGCTCAGTGTTCAGCTTCAGGATGTCTTGGGTAAGGGATTTATCAGACCTAGTGTATCATTTTGGGGCGTTCCCATTATTATTCTTAAGAAGAAGGACGGTACGATGCACATGTGCATTGACTATAGGCAGCTGAATAAGGTGACAGTGATGAATCGATATCCTCTGCCTAGGATTGATAACCTATTTGACCAGCTACAAGGAGCTTCAGTGTTCTCTAAGATTAATTTGAGGTTCGGTTACCACCAGTTGAGGATTAGGGAAGTGGACATCCCTAAGAATGTATTTAGGACCCGTTATAGCCATTATGAGTTCTTGGTGATGTCATTTGGGTTGACTAATGCCCCTGCTGCCTTTATGGACTTGATGACGCGCGTGTTCAGGCTTTATCTTGATTCCTTCGTCATAGTCTTCATTGATGACATTTTGATATACTCGCGGAGTAGGGGTGATCATGAGCAGCATTTGAGAATTGTGTTCCAGACTTGGAGAGATCAGCGGATTTATGCCAAGTTCTCAAAGTGCAAGTTTTGGTTAGACTCTGTAGCGTTCTTGGGCACATTGTATCCAAGGAAGGCATTATGGTAGATCTGACGAAGATTGAGGCTATCGTTATTGGGCTAGGCCCACCTCAGTTACTAAGATTCGTAGATTCATCGGACTAGCAGGCTACTACAGACGATTTGTGGAGGGTTTCTCTACCTTGGCAGCACCTCTGACCAGGTTGACTCGTGTTGATGTTCCCTTTGTTTGGTCAGAGGAGTGTGAGGCGAACTTTTTGGGGCACAAGGAGTTATTGACCACCGCTCCTAATGTGACTCTTCCAGTTGAGGGTGAGGGCTTCACAATTTATTGTAACGCATTCGGCATTGGTTTGGGTTGTGTATTGAAGCAGCAGGGCTGGGTTATTGCTTATGCGTCGAGGCAACTTAAGATCCATGAATGCTACTACCCCACTCATGACTTGGAGTTGGCGGCAGTAGTTTTCGCGCTTAAGATTTGGAGGCACTACTTGTATGGAGTTCAATGTGAGATCTATACCGATCATAGGAGTCTTCCGTACATCATGAGCTAGAGGGGCCTAATTTGAGGCAGCGTTATTGGATTGAGCTCCTGAAGGATTACGACCTCTTTATTCTCTATCATCCGGGCAAGGAAAATGTGGTAGCGGATGCCTTGAGCCGGAAGGCGGTGAGTATGGGTAGTCTAGCCTTCTTATCTGTTGAGGAGCGACCCTTGGCTTTGGACATTTAGTTCATAGCCAATAGCATGGTTCAGTTGGATATCTCAGATTCTAGACGCGTCTTTGCCTATATGGGAGTTCAGTCATCTTTGCTTGATAGGATCTGTGGTTGTCAGTTTAAGGATGGGGCCTTGGCCGCCCTTAGAGATCGACAATTAATGGGTGATGGTGGTCAGGCTACCTTAGATCCTGATGGAGTGTTGAGATTTGCCGGCCGCATCTGTGTTCCGAGAGTTTGGGATTTGATACAGTTCATACTTTCTGAGGGTCATGAGTCTAGATACTCTATCAATCCGGGCAAAGCGAAGATGTATCAAGATTTGAGGTAGCATTACTGGTGGAGTGGCATAATGAGAGATATTGCTGACATTGTTTCCCGTTGCTTGTGCTGCCAGCAGGTAAAGGCCGAGCATTTGAGGCATGGTGGTGAGTTTCAGAGATTACCCATTCCGGAGTGGAAGTGGGATCGCATTACTACGGATTTTGTAGCTGGCCTACCGCGGACTTCTAGAGGTGTTGATAGCATTTGGATCATCGTTGACCGATTGACCAAGTTAGCACATTTCCTTCCTGTTGAGTCTTCATTTAGCGGCGAGAGGTTGGCTCGTATCTACATTCGGGAGGTGGTTCAACTTCATGGGGTGCCAGTTTCCATTATATCAGATCGGGGTTCTCAGTTCACGTCTAGATTTTGGAGGACCTTTCAGGATGAGTTTGGCACTCGGGTTGACCTTAGCACAACTTTCCACCCACAGACTGATGGACAGTCGGAGCGTACTATTTAGGTCCTTGAGGACATGTTGCGGGCTTGTGTTTTGGAGTTTGGTGGTCATTGGGACCAGTTCTTACCTTTGGCGGAGTTTGCGTATAACAACAGCTACCGTTCTAGCATTCAGATGACCCCATTCGAGGCATTGTATGGTAGGCGTTGTCGCTCTTCGGTGGGCTGGTTTTAGTCTACAGAGCTTAGGCCGCGGGGTATGGATTTGATTCAGGAGGCTTTGGACCAGGTGAGAGAGATTCAGGATTGACTCATGACGGCTCAGAGTAGGCACCAGAGTTATGCAGATCGGAAGTGTCAACCTTTGAGATTCTCTGTTAGTGATCGGGTATTCCTCCGTTCGCCCATGAAGGGCGTGATGAGGTTTGGGAGGGGGGGCAAGCTTAGCCCCAGGAACATTGGGACTTTTGAGATACTCCGGACAGTTGGGGAGGTTGCTTATGAGTTGGCCCTACCTCCAAAATTTTCAGCCATCCACCCGGTTTTCCATGTCTCGATGCTGCGCCGGTATGTTCCTGATGAATCCCATATGCTCCAGTATGATGCAGTTGAGTTGGATGACCATTTGACATGTGTAGACGAGCCAGTTGCCAAATTAGCCAGAGATGTGAGGAGATTGCACTCGAGAGATATTTCTGTTGTGAAGGTCCTTTGGTGGCATCGTCCAGTCCAGTAGGCTACCTGGGAGACCAAGCAGGAGATGCGAGAGCAGTTCCCGTATTGTTTGAGCCTTTAGGTACTTCTTGACACTTAATTTCTTGGACGAAAGTCCTTTTTAGTAGTGGATATTGTAATGACCCTCCTGGTCATTTCTGTGTTTTGCCTTCTGTGTGTAGTTTAGAGTGTTCCTGTAGCGACCCCAAGTCATTTATGACCTGCTGGGACTGACAGTTCGGTCACCTGGTCTTTCGGTTGGTTATTGTGCGAGTTTTAATGTTTTTGGAGCTTATGAACCTTGAATGATCATTTCCGATCAAAAGTTCAAGAAGATGACATCGGAATCCAATTCTGACGATTCCATCAGCTCCGAAAGGGTCATTTTAGACTAGTAGCATGGTCGCATTACTCCCGAGGTTTTTAGTGTGAGTCGATGCGATTAGGCGTTTTAACTTTAAGTTTAAGCCTAAGTTTGACTTTAGTTAACATTCTGAGTAAACGCACTCGGATGAGAATTTCGTTAGTGCGGTTAGCTCCGGAATGTCGAGTTTGGTTTAGATTGACCCATCTTTTGTGTCCGAGGTTTTCGATATTTTTTCGAACCCTTTTGTGGTTTTTGACTTAAAATGGCATTTGGGTGTGGGATCCACTTTTTGTCAAGATGACCTCGTAAGGAAATTTTGACTGCGCCATTGAGTCTGGAATATCAAATTTAGTATGGTTGCATATCTCGTTGCGTGCACGGGGTTCCGAACGAGTTCGGAGCACCCCGTTGAAGTTTTAAGGTTTGGGAAAAGTGCAGAAAAATCTCCTATTAAATGCAGAAAAATCTGCACTTTTGGAAAACTTAAAACCCTCATAACTCTCTCATCTCTCAACCGAATTAGGCGATTCGAAGTGCGGGAGCTTCGTATTTTTTGTGGCTTCTCTGTAGAGTGTTTGGGAGTTGTCGTGTGTGCGTAGTTCTAGGTAATTTCACGATAAACCTGACTGTTGTACCCTTGTTCGAGCCTTTGTTTTTGGCATTCTTGTTTTGGTCATATCTCTTTCATTTTAGCTCGTTTTTGGGTGATTCGAAGTCCCACGTGTTTGGAATTGTTGTGACTTCGTCGTGGAGTGTCCAAGGAGTTCTGGGCACCTTTCGATTCTTGTTAATTCCGAGTTTAGACTGCTGATGTGTTCTTTTAAGTTGATTAAAGTGTGGTTTTCTTGCTTGTTGGTTTTTTTTGTGTTTTGAGCCTCGAATTGGGTTCCATTTTGGAACACAAGTTTGGGGTACTGTTTAGGGTGTCTTGACTGAGTCAAATTCGGTCAGTTCGGTGCGGGTCCCACGATTTCCATTGTGACTCCAAAATTGACCCGTCTCCATTTGTTGTGATTTTTGTGTTTAAACGACCGTACTAACATTGTGATCCTATATTTAATAGAGTGGCAGCGTTCAAGGGTCGTTCGGGAAGGAAAAGCTCTGGCAAAGTGATTAAGAGCGTGCGCGGTCGGCCTTAAGGTAGGCTACGACTTTCTTTATATTAGATTGAGCTTAATTATGTAAAAGCATGTCGATTGGAGTGAATTGGGGGTGGGTACCAGTTTCCTACTTTACTTTGATTAGATACCTCCTGTTAGGATCGATTGGCCATATTTCGGGTGTAGTATCATGTTAACCGATTTAGTAGAGTTGCATGCTTATGTTCTAAATGCTATTGTATGCTTGTATGTTATGTGTTGTATGCTTGTTCATCCTTAACCGTAAGCATGATGTCCTTAGTCTAGGTTAGACTAGCATTGCCTTACACTTATGACCCGTGTGGGTTGGATAGCCTTGACTTTCTGCCGACGTCGTTCGGATGACTTAGCTCCTTGTATACTGGACTAGCAGACTTGAGTCTCATAATTTGAGCCTTAGATTAGGCGCTATCATTGCCTGCTGCACTTCTGTATCTTCTCCCTCTCATTCTGCGGTTCTGGCGCATTCTCCAAGGTTCCGTGCATCACTAGAGGTGTGGGATTGAGATAGTATAGACTTGGACCCTTTTCTGTGATTTCCTAGAGTGTACGGCGTTCCACGGTGGTTGTTGTTGGATTGGATCCTATTGGAGATACCATCACCCCCGGGGTCGTTCTTTCTAGCTGGGCTGGGAGCGTATCGCTAGATGGGTAGACTCGGTGATATCGGTGATCTCCCCCGGGCCTCTATTTCTAGCTAGGTTGGGAGTGTGCTGCTGGCTGGGTGTCCCCGGGTTGCTCTTTCTAGCTGGGCTGGGAGCTGACTGCATGGTAAGATGACTTGTGATATCTACCTCACTCACGGGTTCCTCTTTTTAGCTGGGTTGGGAGTGGACTGTTTGGTTGGGTGCCCCCTGGGGTAACTCTTTCTAGCTGGGCTGGCAGTGCACTGCTGGCTGGGTGGAGTCTGATGGATTATCTTGGTTACATGGGGCTGGGATCCCGGTTTTCTTCTTTCTCATTAGACTTAATTATTTTTTGTACCTGTTGGGCTTATAGGGGTCCGTTCATGTTTTACTTAAACTTGTGCACGATTGTACCTTCTGGGCTTATGAGGGTCATATAGGTTTAGTTTAGTTGTACTTAGTTTATTTATGGTATGCTCGTGTGCTTTCTTTTCATATCTGCTTTGACCTCTCTGTGTCTAGATTTTATCCTTTCTTATTGTTTTTACCTTTTTTAGTCAGTCGGCCTATGATGCCTACTAAGTACCTGTTGTGTGGGTACTCATGCTAAGCTCTGCATCTATTTCGTGATCCAGGTCCCAGTACTAGTTACCAGCGGTGAGTAGTTCCAGCCTTCTTTTGCAGCTGTGATTTGGAGACGAGGGCGAGCACTTGCCATTTTGGGTTTGTCTTGTCTCTTTCTTTTGTTTTAGCTAGTCTTTCTGCCTTTGAGACACACTCTGTTGTGGTCCACTTTTGGGACTTGTACTCTTTATTAGATAGCTCTGTACAAGTGACTTCCAAATTCTGGGAGGGATCATGTATATATTTATTTTGGTTTGCTTCCGCCTTGTTGTCCTTGTTTAGATTATTGTTTTCGCTAGTTTCTGCGCTTTCGCTCATTGCTTGATGTTCTGGGTTTCGGGTTGGCTTACCTACTAGTAGGGTATAATAGGTGCCATCATGATTCTAGAAATCGGGTCGTGACAATTAGGCTTCAGCTGCACAACTTAGCACCAACTCCAAAATTGTTTAAGTCCTCTAATCTCTTCTAAGGTTAATTTTGAAGGTCACTTTCTTAAGTTCTTCGTCAAAGGTATGTGAACATTACCAACTTCAAACTAATCATACAAGATTCATATTTTATTTTATTATTCGTATTTTCTAAATTGTGAATTGAGGTAAGGGTTGAGATGATTTCATGAAAACTGATTACAGATGTTCCTCTCTTCTTAATTGTGTTTCAATTACTTCATTATGATTTTGGAATTTGGATTGTTTGCTTTGAATTGGTGAATTTCTTCATATGATTTTGAAAAGGGGTTTCCTATAAATAATGGATTTGGGAATCTAACAGTCTTTTAAAATCTTTGATTTTTGTGTGATGAACAACGGGTAATTTTTTGTCCCAGTTAAATGCTAATGATTTTGCATTTTATATGTTCTCTTATATATAATTAGGAAAGACTTGGATGTTGGCATCGAACGAAATGTTTTGACATAAATGAGTCTTTTGTTTTCAAAGGACGGGTTAAGAATTTTAAATGACTGACTATGAAATCTTCATGGTTACAATGGCTTCCAAGTCTTGGTATGACGATACTAATGGTAATATGGCTTATTCAAATAGCTCTTAATAAATGGAAACTTGTAAATGTTTTAATGGGGGCTTAAAGAGAATTTGGTAGTGTCACTGAGAAGGTGTAAAGTCCTTGTTATTCATCAATTGAAACCATGTTTGCTGACGTGGGAGATCCTGGTCCTGAAACATGGATGACCATTGTAGATTGTTAATCGGAGAAGCCTCTACAGTCATTACTTTTGGAGAATTTAGTTTGCTAGATTCTTATATTTCTCAAATCCATGCGGCATACATGGATTGGGTCCCTCGATCAGGTGGAGGCAAGACCCATATAACATGTGGGTCGTATTATGTTAGTGAACACTACCGTACTCAAGATTAATAATTTTTGGAAGGTCTTTGTCTGAATGTTTTAGTTTTGCACTTATGATTTTATCTTTTCTTTATGGTTGTGTTATGTATATGTATATTGCTTATCCTTTCCTTAGGGTTGAATGACAGTACTCACTGTATTGACTGTCCTCGGGTGCCACATCGTATCATGATGTAGAATCGAAGATACATGCTCATGGTTCTAGGAAACAAGAAATCATTGAGGAATAACAATCAGCATTGTGGTGAGCTTTCCATCTGTCGTAAAGCAGATTTTCTTTTATCATTCTTTTCTTTTGTTTTCATGGTATAACGATGGTCAATTCCCGATGTAGACATTGTTAAGAGTTGAATAGGTTTTCCTCTTTTGAATTTTGTTGAAGGTTGATTATAGTGGGCCTTACTTTCTGCATTGATATTTAATTGGTATTTTTATTGGATTATTCAGGTTAAGCAGGTTGGTTGGTACTCTCAGGCCTATGGGGGTTCCGAGTGCCATGTTGCGTCTAGGGTGGAGTCTCGGGGTGTGAGAAAAGCACAACCATTGGTTAATATCTAAATAATTAGTCATCTTTTCGAGCTTGATTATTTACCTTTTATTGTTAAACTTCCTTGTATATGAAACTTATTCGGCTACCCTAGCTAGTTGGGTCACATAAGGGAACTAATAACTAGTTGATCGTGCTTCCACATTTAGAATATATCCTCAAAGGACTCTATTTGCTCAGTTTGACAGTTTATTTTCTTTTATACACCTTGTACTCTCTGAGTTTTCCATATTTTCCATGTTACTTTGGTCTAGTGAAACTCGATGTAATGACCCGAAAAGTCATTTTTATAAATTTTTATAAAATTACGAGTTTACCCATTCGGTAGTTGCCCTGAGTCACTTTTAATCAGTTTGTAAAGTTGGGTGGGAATTTTCAACTATTCGATAACTACAGTTATCAATTGACAAATATTTTATTAAATAGTTAATTATTAATTGGTGGTTAATGGGTGAAGCCCTTAATTTATTTATCATCCCATGTCACTTGATTGGCCCATATACATTAAAATATGTTAGTAGGGTTTAACATTTTATTCCACATTTTGAGAGAGGAAAAGAAAAGAATTGTACGAGAGAGGCGGAGAGGCACAATTGGCGTCGCAACAAAAATAGTTCGTGCTTCAGGTAAACCTCAAATCTAATCCTTATTGTGAGTAGTATTTACTAAGACAGGGGTATACATTAGTATAATAATATCCTCCTTGTTGGAATGTAATTTAGCGATTGTTTGCGGCAAGGGATAATGGTAATTATATTATATTTAATAATTATTTAATGAAGTTAATGATTCAATTTAGATTTTTATAAGTTTTGGATAATATAAGCAAGTTACTGCATATTGACTCATAGATGAGTTACTTTGTTCATGACCTTTTTAATATTATAATGTTAATTGCATTAGACATTAAATGATCCATTTTACACGATAGCTTGAATAGTACAGGTTCGTTGTTAAAGGACACTGGTTATGTATTAAATTTCAGTTTAAGAATTATTTTTGAGGTTATCATATTAAGACTCAAGTTTGATATATTGAGATATGTAATTAAATATTGGGTGTATTATACTATATGAAAACTATTAGGGTTATAGTGTTTGGTGAAATTATAACTTAACCCTAGACTTGAAATTTAGAAAATATGAGATTTGACCTATTGGTTGAAATCAAGATTTTGACACTTTATTATAAATCCGGGTGAGTTTTGGGTCTAAGCTAGACACATAGTAATATGAGTATTGTTAGTTTTGAAATGTTATTGTGGTCATTTATTTGAATAGATGGCTTTGAGTTGGAAGTTCAATGAAAGGGGAAGACTCAAGTCGCGGAGTGATTGTTCGACTATTTGAGGCAAGTAGATTTTAAACCCTTGTTAAGTGTATGAAATTCGTGTATTTCCTTGTGGTATGTGTTTGGGAGTAATGGGACTTGGTGAAGGATTGACTTGTCCACCTTGATTAATTCTAATGATGAAAAGGGGTAATAAAAGGCAATGTGATCAATTTTTTGTGTGTGATGTGTTGAGAATGGTACGAGTATCGATGTTATAAAGGGAAAGTTTATTACTATAGAATGCAGATTGTAATCCGAGAATGCCAAAGCATATGGGAATTAGCTGATATATTATTGACTTGATTTATTATGTGTGATTGTGTTCTTTACTGAACCCGTATAGTTGTGATAATTGAGGTGATTATATGTTATAGTGACATTTGATTTATTGAGATGTTGCATTATCCCCTTTAATTGATATCATATTGTGCAAATACATTGACATGGGATTGGGTATGAGTAAAGGTTTAACACGTGGAGATCGTCCGTGTTGAGATTGAGTATGATTATAATTTGGGCATGTGGAGATCGTCCGTGCGAGGAATTAATTACGATTATAAGTTGGGCACGTGGAGATCGTCCGTGCTGGGGATTGTTTGATTTTATGATAGTGCATTGAGATCGTCCGCACAGACACGTGGAGATTGTCTGTGTCAGTATATGGACCTCACGAGTCACCCATGGGTCATGAACTCTCGATATATTTCTGAGAAGTATCTTGTATATACGGTTGAGAGAGTACTTGGTATTCAGAGGCATATCATTTCATGGTGTCATATTTCATTGCATCCCATGACGTCCTTCATTCTTGATGATTATGTGTTTTATTGGTGGTTGGAAAGTACTTGATATTTGATTACCTCTATTTGATGAACTTGATCTTGTGTGTTGCTGATATTATGAGTGCCTTTTTGTGGAAGTTGTGATTGATGAATATTGAGTTTGTTGTTGAGGATATGTAATTTGTTAAAGTGATTGTTTTTGAGTTGGGTGCTATGTAAACTGTGAACTGTTAGGTTAGACTAATTTTATGCAGGTTGTAGTTGTGGAGGTTCGGTTGGGGTGTAAGGATTACCCGTATTCCATCCCCTTAGCTTGTGTTTAGAGGTTTACTTGGTGAGTACTGTGTGGTTTGGTACTCACCCCTCGCTTCTACATTTTTGTAGGTTACTATCCTGGACCTTTGTGACATTTTCTCTTCTCCTTGTCTGAGGTTTCTTATGGAGGGTTGTGAGGTAGCTGCTTGTCATTTCAGCGGACCATTTTACTCCTATTTATGATCTTGTTCTATTCTAGAAACAATGTCATTTGAGATTTATAATTTTATTTGAATCAATTGTAATACTTTAGAGACTTGTACACGTGACAACCAAATTTTGGGGGTATTTTTGAGTTTATTATTTAAAAAATCCACATTTTATTACAATGGTTGAGATTTAGGCTGACTTGTCTCGGTGGGATAAGACGAGTGCCATCACGTCCATTTTGGATCGTGACAAAAATGGTATCAGATCCCCAGGTTCATAGGTCTCACGTGTGTACAAGTCGAGTCCAAGTAGAGTCTTGAGGATTGGTACGGAGACATCTGAACTTATCTTCGAGAGGCTATAGTGACTTTTTGGAAAAATCCTCACTTTTTGAATCCCTATCGTGCATCCTTGAGCCGGTTTGATTCTTATCATATCAGTCCATTCACTCTTACTTATAATGTTGACTTGTGCGTAGTTCATCATGTGAGAAGTTAGTTGATGTCGTGTATGGTTTGAATGTTAGATCTAATAATAAGGTGGAAATAATATACTTATGGAAAGGATGTGTGGTTAGATTTAGAATGTTTAACAATTTGAAGGAATTGTGTAAGGTTAGTTACCCTAGTAAAGTGAATAGTACTTGTGTGATATAGGTAATATCTTGAGTGATTTAACAATTGGAAGTGGAATGATTAAATGGATGTCTAGATAATGGACATGTAACTTCAGAAACTACAATAAGTAAAGTTATCATAGCATGAATGGGTTGCTTAGAAAATGATGAGAATAATGATGCACCAATTGAGGTTAGAATCTCTACTACGATTTTATAGATTGTGTGTATATCAAAATAGTCCATGATACGACTACTATAATAGATGCTTACTTGGCTAGAGTTATGGAGTGTGTTACTTTTGATATTGACCTGGCCTACGAAAGAATAATATAGCTTAGGCTAGATACGAAACTTATTTGGTAATATTTTACAGCTATTCGATGGGTAGAAATGTGTGACCTATTTGGATATGATCTTCTCGATAGATATGATATGTTCTAGTGGTGGTTCTAATAAAAAAAATTGTGGTGTGATAGTAGTGGTATATGGAAATGGATACGTCGATTGTCAAGTACAAATACTAACTACTTAAAGAGTTATCATTCGTATCACATACTCGTATAGTGATATTCGATGTTGCAATCACATTTGAGAAACCAACTAGGTTGTTACTGCAGGATGTTTAAGGTTAAGATGTGTGTATAGGGAAGATTTTAGTGGTGGATCATTGTACAGTATTAATGTGTTAAGTTGGTAAGTGTATCCCAAGGGTTTTAAATGAGGACTGGTAATTTAAGCGTAAGGTCCAAGAAAGTGGATCAATATTTGAATGACAAGCTTATGGGCAAAGGAAGTCCTAAGGAGTATACTTATGTGAAGGCAATTAAGAATTTCAGTAAGAAAATGCATATAAAAGTGGGTCAGTCCTTTGGATTGGATTGGTATAACTGGGTTTAAGGTGTCATATTGATGAAAAGATTGACTTCGTGGTGATAACAAGAGCTAACTGAGCATAATGGTAATAGGGGTTAACGTTGTGATGAGTAATGTGGTTGTATGAAAAGTTGTAGGATGTGTTGAAACACCGCTTGAATATAATTGAAAGGAGCTAGAGTCATAAATGGAAAGAATTAGTGAGATATAGTTTAGCTTTTAGATTGAGGAGAGAACAGGGATATTTACTTTGATTGTAAGGGCCAAAGATGTATCTTCAAAAAGAGTGGATAATTGGATTAAGAAACACGTGATTCCATCTGTTTTCCCCAGATTATTACGATAGTTTTACATGTCATTCATATCAGTTATAAATTATTGGATAAGACTTGAGAAAGAAGTCTACACATGTTTGACTCGAGTATGGTGATAAGTTATTTTTTTATTGTTTTGAGTTTGATGATGAGTATGGTTGGATTTTTAGCGAAGGATATGATAAGGTCAATGGAAAGAGGATCAATGATAGACTAAGATACATGAATTCATAGAGGTCTTGAATATATGAGTTAATGTTGATAGATAATGGGATTGTGTTACATGGTGGAGATCAAAATTCAAATTTTTGATGGTGAGTTTATGTTTGTGGTAGTATGTTTTGTCAAGGTATGGATTAGTAAGGTAAGAAATGATCGATCACAATGAATATTGAGCATTTGGAAGGACTTGTACATGGTTTGAGTCATAAATTGTGTTACTTTGATTTTCAAAGGACCTAAGGAAGGGTTTCATTTAATATTTTTATTTAAAGGATAAGGTAAAAATGTTAAGGTTTGTTGGGGAAAAAAAAGAAAAAAAAAGATTGGTGAGCGAGTCAAGAAAAGGAACAAAAAAAATCTGGTGTACTAAAGAGTTCAAGATAATTAGAATTTTGTGTCATTGGAAGAATTTAAGAAAAGTGAAGGAATAAGACCTCTCGTATAAACCCTTGGCTTGTAGTTGAAGGATTTATTGATTTTCGCCTATGAGTTTGGATATGATTGTGAGATGTGAACTAGTTCGGTACAAACTTACTAGGAAGTTATCATAGATTTTTTTTTTTTAGATTGAGTTTTTGGTTGGGTGACAAGCAACTAGGTGTGGAAGATTCTATGTGGTTATGTCGAGATAGATTGTAACTTATTAATGTTCAGCGGTGTGGACCTACAGTCTTACATGATTAATGAGGATTCGAGGGGATTGAAACTACTTTGTTGATGTGACGATTTAGACTATTATGATGTGTTACATAGGCATTTGATAGTGAGTAGAAGTTATGAGCTTATAGTATACCAATTATTGAAGTGACCAAGAATTTTTTTAAGTGTTGGTATGAGGTATATGATGGTTTTGCATATTAGTTGAAATTTGGTATCTGAAAAATTACTTGGAGTTGACATTGAGTGATTCAATTGTTGTATCCCGATGGTAAAGTACTTCCAAGTTTGGGATTAGTGCTATCAGTCTAGGGTGTGACCTGTATTTATCACGAAATGTTTAAATGGAAAGAGAGGGAGCCATAGTTCAAAAATTTTGAAGGCGATAATTTGTTTGCTAAGAAAAATTTAATACTAGTGACAATTTGCAAGTAAGGTAAATGCCTGATGTGGTTATGATATTTGTTGGTATTAAGAGTGTTGGCTTCAATGGAGTACTGTGAGAAGTATGTGGGGTCTAATGAATCAAGTATTTGTAATATTTTAATGGGGATCAGACTGGTTAATTCTGGGTGACTAAAAATCAAGAGATGGAGTCATATGAATGAAAATGTTTGATATGGGCACTATGGGAGGAGTATCTAGTGTTATTCAATTTGGTTTTGTATATTCTTATGCGACCATCTACCTCGTTATGGATATGATTTTGAGTAGGATTCACTACCTATACCCACGCGTGTTTTCATATCTATGGGTGAATCCCTAGTGGTGGATCGGGTGTACCGATCCTGTGATATTCCTCTTGGTAGGGTGAAATTCTTCAGTAGATTTGGTCATTTCAGTTATGGAAAATTTGGTGTTGTTTGAGATAGTTGAAGTATACCAATAAATCTACACGGATAACCTTGCTTATGAGAACTTATATAAGAGTTACAATTGTCTAAGAGTGTTGTTAAAGGGTCTGTACTTTGAAGTGTCTCGCTTGTTGGGTGTTTACTTGATCTTGTTCTTCTTTGGGTTAGATAAGTTTGATTTTCCCTTGCTGAGTATCCGATGTTTAAAGATCGATTTTTTATAACTTAAGCTCGTGAAAAGATTGTGTTGTGAAATGAAAATCTTGATATGATTTGTGATGGTTCGTGCATTATCAGTGTGTGGTGGTTAGTTCAAGTTCACTTCTGATTGTAGTCGGTATCGATTCAAACTATTATCTTGGTTATGTGAGAAAAGATTCTTCATGATGGTTGTGTTAAGGTCTAGTGAGTTTTAGTTTAGATTGGGTTCATGAGTAAGACTGTGGCTTGATAATCACTCCTGATTTGTAGACCTTCATAAGTTTGATTCGAAAGTTTAGTTCTTAGTAGTTGATCTTGATGGAATGGTCTTAAGGAGGATGACACTTGGAGAGATGAACAGCCGACTAGTAAGTCATAGCTTAACATTTTTGTATACGCCAGTTATTCTTCCTTCTTCTTCCTCATGTTCGAGTACGAACATGATTTTTAGTGATGGATAATATAATGACCCAAAAATTTATTTTTATAATTTTTTATAAAATTACTAGTTTACCCATCCGGTAGTTGCCTTGAGTCACTTTTGATCAGTTTGTAAAGTTGGGTGGGAAATTTTAACTATTCGATAACTACAGTTATCAGTTGACAGATATTTTATTAAATAATTAATTATTAGTTGGTGGTTAATGGGTGAAGCCCTTAATTTATTTATCATCCCATGTCACTTGGTTGACCCATATACATTAAAATATGTTAGTAGGGTGTAACATTTTAGTACACAATTTGAGAGAGGAAACAAAAAGAATTGTACGAGAGAGGCGGAGAGGCACAGTTGGCATCGCAAGAAAAATAGTTCGTTCTTCAGGTAAACCTCAAGTCTAATCCTTATTGTGAGTAGTAATTGCTAAGATAGGGGTATACATTAGTATAATAATATCCTCCTTGATGGAATGTCGTTTAGCGATTGTTTGCGGCCAGAGATAATGGTAATTATATTATATTTAATAATTATTTAATGAAGTTAATGATTCAATTTAGATTTTTATAAGTTTTTGGATAATATAAGCAAGTTACTGCATATTGACTCATAGATGAGTTACTTTGTTCATGATTTTTTTAATATTATAATGTTAATTGCATTAGACATTAAATGATCCATTTTACACGATAGTTATATGAAGGGTTAATGGTGATGTAGTCATTGAAAAAATGTATTTTTTTACGAAGTTTGTTAATTGCTGCATATTTCTTGGTAGACTTGAATAGTACTGGTTCGTTGTTAAAGGACACTGGTTATGTATTAAATTTCGTTTTAAGAATTATTTTTGAGGTTATCATATTAAGACTCAAGTTTGATATATTGAGATATGTAATTAAATATTGGGTGAATTATATTATATGAAAACTATTAGGATTGTAGTGTTTGGAGAAATTATAACTTAACCCTAGCTTTGAAATTCAGAAAATATGAGATTTGACCTATTGGTTGGAATCAAGATTTAGAAACTTTATTATAAATCCGGGTGAATTTTGGGTCTAAGCTAGACATATAGTAATATGAGTGTTGTTAGTTTTAAAATCTTATTGTGGTCATTTATTTGAATAGATTGCTTTGAGTTGGAAGATCAATGAAAGGGGAAGACTCAAGTCTCGGAGTGATTGTTCGACTATTTGAGGCAAGTGGATTCTAAACCCTTGTTAAGTGTATGAAATTCGTGTATTTCCTTGTGTTATCTGTTTGGGAGTAATGGGACTTTGTGAAGGATTGACTTGTCCACCTTGATTAATTCTAATGATGAAAAGGGGTAGTAAAAGGCAATGTGATTAACCCTTCGGGGTGGCCCAGGGGTTTGATCTAGGGACTTCCATGTTGGAGGTCTCAAGTTCAAAACCCCTTGCCAGCGAAAGCAAGGGGTTTGCCTTCTGGATCGAGCTCGTCGCACCAGGCTTGCCTAGTGCGGTTTACCTCTCCTATGTGTTTTGCGAGCTATTGCATAGGAGCGGGGATTTTACCCTGTGCGCAACCAAAGGGTAGCGGCTGCGGGTTTCCATTGTCAAAAAAATAAAATAAAATAAAATAAAATGCAATGTGATTAATTATTTGTGTGTGATGTGTTGAGAATGGTACGAGTATCGATGTTATAAAGGGAAAGTTTATTACTATACAATGCGGATTGTAATCTGAGAATGCCAAAGCATATGGGAATTAGCTGATATATTATTGACTTGATTTATTATATGTGATTGTGTTCTTTACTGAACCCGTATAATTGTGATAATTGAGATGATTATATGTCATAGTGACATTTGATTCATTGAGATGTTGCATCATCCCCTTTAATTGATATCATATTGTGCACATACATTGACATGAGATTCGGTATGAGTAAAGGTTTAACACGCGGAGATCGTTCGTGTTGAGATCAAATATGATTATAATTTGGGCACGTGGAGATCGTCCGTGCGAGGAATTGATTATGATTATAAGTTGGGCACGTGGAGAGCGTCCGTGTTGGGGATTGTTTGATTTTATGATAGTGTTTTGAGATCATCCGCACAGACACATGGAGATCGTCTGTGTCGGTATATGGACCTCGCGAGTCACCCATGGGTCATGAACTCTCGATGTATTTTCGAGGAGTATCATGTATATACGGTTGAGAGAGTACTTGGTATTCGGAGGCATATCATTTCATTGTGTCATATTGCATTGCTTCCCATGACATCCTTCATTCTTGATGATTATGTGTTTTATTGGTGGTTGGAAAGTACTTGATATTTGATTACCTCTATTTGATGAATTTGATCTTGTGTGTTGCTGATATTATGAGTGCCTTTTTGTGGAAGCTGTGATTGATGAATATTGAGTTTGTTGTTGAGGAAATGTAATTTGTTAAAGTGATTGTTGTTGAGCTGGGTGCTATGTAAACTATGAATTGTTAGGTTAGGCTGATTTTATGCAAGTTGTAGTTGTGGAGGTTCGGTTGGGTTGTAAGGAGTACCCATATTCCATCCCCTTAGCTTGTGTTTAGAGGTTTACTTGCTGAGTACCGTGTGGTTTGGTACTCACCCCTTGCTTCTACATTTTTGTAGGTGACTAGCCAGGACCTTTGTAACATTTTCTCTTCTCCTTGTCCGAGGCTTCTTATGGAGGGTTGTGAGGTAGCTGCTTGTCATTTCAGCGGACCATCTTACTCCTATTTATGATCTTGTTCAATTCTAGAAACAATGTCATTTGAGACTTATATTTTTTCGTTGAATCAATTGTAATACTTTAGAGACTTGTACACGTGACAACCAGATTTTGGGGGTATTTTTGAGTTTATTATAAAAATTTCCGCATTTTATTGTAATGGTTGAGATTTAGGCTGACTTGTCTCGGTGGGAAAAGATGAGTGCCATCACATCCATTTTGGGTCGTGACAATCGATCACATATTCTGCTACACTATTCAACCTGGTTCTTCAGTATCTTTGTCTATCACAAAAATAGCAAATTAAACATGAATTAATGATAAGCCCTATTTGTATTGTATATCATTTTTGATGTTTTTGTAATGAAAAAACACCAAACATGTATAAACATATTAATGACAATTGACAATCACATATGTATGTTCTGTACACGTAGAAAATAATATATTGTATGATTTCACGTATCTGGACACTTCATCCAATTCTAAGTGTCAACGATCGTTAGTCAGTAATATAACTCAAATAAATGAGTTGGGGTCGAATCCTACAGGGAGTGGTACGTGTTTGAGAATCAAGAGTCTAAGTAAGAATATGTTCAAGTCAACCATAGGAATATGTATTTACGAACAAAAACATAATTAAAATTTAGGGGTGACACAAGTGTCAAATAACAAGGGGCTTTTGATTTTAACTATCAGCAACAACAAAAGCAAATAACACAAATTAACAAGTAATGAGACGGGTTCTTGGGCTGTGATTGGATTATAGGCTAAGGTAGACAAATGGGTGATTGCAACTAATAGTAAATAGTTGTAAATCAGTGAATAAGCTAGACTTTAGTGGGGATAAACTTTCTCTCGAACAATTTACCCCAAATCAAGTTGGTTTCTCTTGAACACCAACAAGCAGCAAATAAGAACAGTGTTCACTTTAGTTCATTCACTCTCTCGAGCTGAATGTGTGGAAAAGGGTTTAGGATTCACTCTCTCGAGTTGAAGCCATGACAACCCAATACCCACAGACCATTAATTCAGTAATCTTGGTTTTAAAACCTCTCGCTCGAGCAAGACAAAAATACGAAGGTAGAGTTGCATTTGCAACTACAACCCTTTAAATTAAACCACAATTACTGATTGAGATCACTTTTAAACAACATTTAAACTATCAATTAGCAATACCCATATACTAAATCAACCCATAATCACATAATCACACCCCAAGAATTGGGGTTTTAGCTAGACATCATAAAAAGATAGAAATCGTTATCAAATTATATTTTCACCAACTGAGTAAGATTAATTTCATCCTTACAAAGGTCCAAATTGAAAAATCTCAAAGATCCACTTCTAATTTCTCAAAAATGGAAAACTTTAATTCTTCAAAGCTAAGGAAAAGTTTTGTCTCAAAACTCAAAGTTCTAACTCAAAAATTCTATATTATGAAAACTGATCCTAAACTAAGAATTGAAAAAATGTATTTATAGTCGCCAAAAATATGCTGCGAAGGACCATTCGGCACAGTAAGTCAAGATCGCCGATCAGCTCGGAGATCCGCTCTTTGGTCAATTCCATCGCCTTTTTGCTTTGACCTTCATCATCCTCAAGTTCTGTAACTTTGGGCGATCTAACACTGCATCGCGGAACCGTTCGGCAACTCGCCAACTGCTTCTTTCTCTCGCCGACTTGATTTTCTCCTTCAGGGCTTGGCACACTGGAACCTTTAGGCGAGGTAATAGCTACTAGGCGACTCACCCAATGGATTAGACGATCAACGTGCCTTCTTTTCTTTGTTCTTTCAGCTGCCTTATTCCTTTTTACCCATTAGTGTCCATGCTTTGTTCCTCAATCCAAATACCTGGAAAACAAGGATTTTACATTAGTTATTGGCACAAAATAAACATTTGAGGGCACTAAACCTATCCAAATAAAACCCTAAATGAGTCCAAATCGTGGGCTCATCAACACCCCCAACTTAAACTTTTTCTTTTCCTCAAGTAAAACTCAAGTTCAGCAGTTCAAAAAAGGATGTCTCAAACAGTGCTACACAGGACTTAATCATGAATGCACACAAAAAGACTCAACTTACTCATGCAAGGATCAATTGTGCACTAAAAGATTTAAGTTGTGACTCACCATTATCAAAGATTCTCAAGTTCACAATACTTGCTTCAAATGCAAGTTCAAGCTCAACAAAGGTACTCAAATGCCCTCACACAAGGAATGATTCCATATTCACACATAATGGTTCAACGATTTACAGCTCCGGAATCAAATTCAATACTCACACTCACAAAGATGAACACAATGCATTATTTCACCCATAGTTTTGCCCTTATTTTCCAACCAACAATTGTTTCAGCTCACTCAAGATCAAAAAGATCTTTTTAAGTCTTGTAACGGGGCTGAGTCCAAAGGTATGGTCATTTAGGCTCAATGGATGTAATCCTCATGAAATGTGGCATGAAAACTTATTTCTTCCCTTTTCTTCATCATTTTTCACTCATACTCACAAGTCACCCTATTATTCACTTTCCACAGACTGTTGGACACCCCAATTCTTTTTGTATTTTCACAACTTCATTCCACAACTTTTTCATTTTTTTATTTTTCATTCTTTTCTTCTTTTTCTCTTTTTTTTTTTGGAGGGATTCCATCTTTCTTAAGATCATGGGTCAAAGGGGACTTCTTTGCACTTTTTGATTTACCTTCTCTTTTTCCACAACCCCAACTTAGGCTTTTTTAACCTTAGTTGGCTATTCAAACAAACCACAAATAATGAGAATTATGGGTATTGGATAAACAAAGGTCACAATTTCATCAAGTTTCTTCCAAAAAAAGGGTTAAGGCTCAAAAGGGGTTCAAGCGAAGTTCACAGACTCACATGGTAGGCCACAAAAAGAGGTATAATGTGAAATTGTTTCACACTCTTCAAATTTGCCTAAGAACATCTCAAGAGATTGCATCACTTAATCAACTAGACCAACGGGGCAAATTCTAGGTGTCATCACACATGATTCACGGTAAGCTCAACACACAAGGCATTGACACCAATGTCAAAAAAGACTCCACACTTTCGCTAGTGTGCAATATTCATCACAAGAGACTCGGTTTGATAATTGGCTAGTCACAACGATACGCAAAATGTTAACATATTGTCTATACAACTTCATTTGGTCTCATTGTAGCCGCACATTCATTTTTTGTTCGATTATGAGCACTATTCAAGTCATCATTATTGATAAAGACCGATACTCAAATTTTCAAGAGAACAACCACATTCAAACACAAACAAGAGGTGGCACAATTTTTTTTGGAAGGGTCCAAAATTCATTTACAATTAAAACAAGGAGCCGCAAGCTCAATCATCCATAAAAACAGTGCTAAACACATTTTATATCTCAAAAACCCAATATATGGACAAAATAATAGTCACAAAACATGGGTCTCACCCCACCACAAACAAAAGTTATTTGTCCTCAAATGCAAGCAATAAAATATCCAAAAGTCAAACAAAAATAAGACATAGATGGAGGTAGAATGGGATCCTGTCTAAATAGTCGTTCCATCTGTCGGGGCATCAGTGCCCGGAGTCACATCAACAGTAGTAGGTCCACTAGGGTCAGCTAAGGGTGTATCTGCCAAAGAAGCCTGAACAACTGCATCTACCATTGCCTCCTTAGTCTCCGTAAGGACCTCTTAAGAAGCCTCCTCAGCAACCCCAAGAATATCCTCATCCATCTCTGCCTCAAACTTAGGATCAGCTACCTTCTCAACTCTAACATCATCTCCGGTGGTAGCTGGAGGCATATCCGGCTCGACTGGCACATCTGGGATCTCCACCGTCCCGAAAATCATGGCCATGTCGATGGACTTCAGCTGATCCACATATCTCCTTAGTGCAGTAATGGCGGCCTTTAGAGTCGTTACCTCCTCAGTAGCCCCTTGGCCACGCTCACACACCACTATCCTAGCCGCAAGGGCATCAATGGTAGCGCCAAAGGTGTCACAGCATCATCAAGGGCTATCTGAATCATGCCCGGAATGGAGGCCTCAAGTCTAGCAGCACGATGATCAGCAGAATGGGATAGCTACCCCATCTAGAATAATGCAGCCTGAGTGAGTGGGGGCCGGGAAATAGCAACTCTGGGAGGCAATATAGCAGCAAAGGAACTAGGGGTGTCATAAGGAATAGCACTGCATGTATGTGAAGGCCCATAGGCTGGAGTTGGCAAAGGTGCCTTTGCAGGTAATGCATATGTATCTACAACTGGGGAAGATTCCACCGCGGCTGCCTTCTTCTTCTCCACCTCATCTTTTAAATACTCCACCTTGATTCTTTGGATATCAGTAGAAGATGTGGGAATCACTTCCACATCGTTCTTCTCATCTCTAGGAGCTTAAGCCCGTCTGCACAGTTCAGTATTCAACACCGAGAAGGGGAGAGAAGTCTGGCCCTGGTTAGCCCTCATGGCCATCTCCTGTGTAACGATCATACCCAAATATATGAACTCTCATGCAATGATCGAACCAAGACAAGCCTCCTATGTATGTCATATGATGGACTCATTCTGAGATGGCATGATAGTGTTGCTGATAAAACGAAACCAGTATCTCGCAGCTACATGTAGATCTATTTTTTCTATCGGAGCCCGTACCTCCAACCACCTCGGAGTACCATCAGATATGAGAGGGGCTAGCCAAATTTTCATGCACTCCAAGGACTTAGTCTATACCCTGTACTGGTGGGCGTCAACAATGTTGTTAGTGCACTCCAATACCTCATTTATATTAGTACTTTCACACAACACTTTCTTGCCCCGGACAACCACATAATCAATCGGATTGATTTTGGCAGCAAGTTTCTTCTTTTAAGGCACCAAGGCTCCATAAGCGGTGTAGAACTCCCGGACCCAGTTTAGAATATAAGGACCTCGAGGTCTAGTGAACAACTGGAACTTGTGTGTCTTTAGGCAACTCATACTTTCTGGATACCTGTCCATGATATTATCTGTCGACAACCGCTTCTCCTCTATAATTGTGCTCATCCCCTCAGTCTTCATTCTGTTCATAGACCGAGGAGGAGGACCCTCTACTGGTGGTGCTAGGACCACGGCCTGTGCTGGAGCGAGAGGCGGAGTAGCCTGAGGGGTCCTGATCCTAGATGGATCATTAAGCTTCTTTGAGCGTAGCTCTTCCCTCTGTGCTGCTAGTGACTCATCCTCCTCAGGTTTAGAAGTGGCAACCTGATGCTCCTGGTTCTCACCCTCACTCTCAGAAGTGGTGAGATGAGCAACGTAGATACCTTCACTGTCGGAGCTGCACTCCGGTGATGTTGTTGCCTTACCTTTGCCCTTTCTTTTCCCACAGGTTGTGGGAAGTTTGGTGGCCTTGGCCCTGGATGCACCTGCATCCTCGTTGATTTTTATCCCTTTTACCTTTTTTGCGGGGCGGCATGTCCCTACAATCAACCTTTGGTCTAGACATGTCTGAAAAAACATCAAAAATAGTTAGAAACAATTCAAGCAAAGGCACAAAAAAGTAGTGGCAGAAAGACTCATTGACTTGATCGGTGAGTCACAAAATCACTTTGGCGAGCTAGATCGGGCTCGCCGAATGGATTGGCTCAAAAGGTTCTCAGACAACTGGCATGTTAGCGATGGGAAGGGCCTTTCGGCGAATGGCCAACAACATTCGGCGAGCATGGCGTATCCCGCCGAAAGGTACAGTGCAATTAAGGATTAGGGGCGCAGACAAAGGGCGATCAGGGAAGACCTTCGGTGAGTCACCAGGTACATTTGGCGAACTCAGGCTTCTCACCGAAAGTTACAGAACCCAACTCACAATTAAACATGAAATTAAAGGCAATATGGGGATCTTCGGTGAACTGTCGAGTTGTTCGGCGATCTCAACCCAGCTCGCCAAACCACCCAACATGCCTACTTTCAACCTAACTTCCCGAATTTAACCCCGAAGCCCCCGAAAACAAAATCAAAGCTTGCACTATTACAATTAAACTAAGACACATTACACCCATGCCCTCGGCATACTCAGACTTCTCCTGGTTTTGCTAAATTTGTCCATTTGATGACTTTTCTCCTTAAAAATGACGTCAACCTCTCCATCATTGGGCAAATTACGTCATTTGGCACAAATGTGGGTTACTTAGACTTCACCCGACTAGACCCAACAACACGCAAGCACTACCCCACCATTTTAATTAAAGCACAAAAAACTCAGGAATTCAATAATATAAGCATTACAGGTATGATATTCAAATTAACACAGACACACACAAGTACAATTATGATCAGAGAGGCCCAACACACATCACTACGACAACACCAATTGTAAATGAGTTAAAATTGCTAAAAATGAATTTGGGGTTTGGAAAACCAACCTTAGATGCCGAATAAATACTTTAAAATGCTAGGAGGCAAAGTAATCCAACTCCGAACACAAACTTGACAATGAAAATACGATAAAATTGCAAGAAATATAGATAATATTTTGCGGGTGTGAGTTTTGGAAGTTCAAAAGTGAGGGAAAGTGAAAGAGTTTGAAAGTTTAAACCTTTGGCCTTTAAAATCAATAGTTCTCGTCCATTCACCGACATTAGCATTGCTCACCGACCCATTCGGCGACACGCCGAGTGGGCACTTACCTCACCGAGTTTTACAGGACCTCCAGTTAATGTAAGGGTCCAAACGACAGACTAAGTCATGATCGCCGACCTGGTCGGCGATTCGCCAATCAGCTTCTAGGCTCGCTGAGTTTTACATACTCTAATTTCAAAATTTCTTGAGTCCAACGGTGTTCCAAGTCGGGCTCATCGACCTCTTCGACGAGTCGCCGACTGGACTTTCAGCTCGCCAACCTGCATTTTTGAAACACCTTCCGCACTTTGACCTGCAAAATCAACACACGATTATTTCTAAAATAAAAATAAAGCAATAAACACTTTGGTTGCCTCCCATGTAGCACCTTAGTTAACGTCGTGGCACGACACAAGTCCCCACTTAAGTTCCATTAGTGGGGTTTGCCTCATTTTCATAAGGCAATCCCTCTTCTGGCTCTAGTTAGAAACGAGACAACACTTGGTCCATTTAGGTCTCTAGCGGCTGAATGAACATGGAATGAGAGGTTGTCATCTGATTCAAAATTAAGACATTCTTCTTTATCTCTTCCAACACTCGGTCACGCTCTTTGACTTTATGCAGGATGAGTGAGAGAACCTCTTCAATTTGCCCACATTCTTGCTTCTTCATCCTTCGACGCTAGTGAGGTGAAATGTACCTGTCCTTCCTTTTGGACACTACTTCCAGTTCCTTGACCTTTTTGGCCAAGTTATCCAGCTGACCCAACAATGTGGCCAAGTGTTGGTCCTTTTATGTCTCCTTGTTGGTCTTTGCCAAACAATCAAGGAGTTGTGCTGTTGTTTCATAGGATTGTCCAATCAAACAACCCGAAGAGAGTTGGTCAGCAACTGTTCTATTTTCGGGGCCAAGACCCCTGTAGAAGCATTCTAGAAGCATCTTATCTGGAATTCCATGAGTTAGGCACTATTGTAATAGGTCCTTAAATCTTTGCCACAAGTCATAAATGGTCTCACCATCCAATTGCTTGAAGGTTAGGATGTCATCCATGAGACTCATCAATCTCAAAGGGGGGGTAATCTATTTGGCCCCTGTTGCTACCAGATAAGCTCAATTTCTCTGCTCAACAAGCAACACAAAAATCAAAACTGAAAGTAAGTAGATTCAACTATAACTAACAAGAACAAAATTCAACTTAACTAAAAATTCTCAACCAACACCACTCCCCGACAGCGGTGCCATTTTGATTTCACGTATCAGGACACTTCATCTAATTCTAAGTGTCAACAATCATTAGTCAGTAATATAACCCAATTAAATGAGTTGGGGTCGAATCCCACAGGGAGTGGTACATGTTTGAGAATCAAGAGCAAAGTATGAATATATTCAAGTCAACCACATGAATAGATATTTATGAATAAAAATATAATTCAAATTTAGAGGTGACACAAGTGTCAAATAACAAGGGGTTTTTATTTTAACTATCAGCTACAACAACAACAAATAACATGATCGAATTAACAAGTAATGAGACGGGTTCTTGGGATGTGATTGGATTATAGGCTAAGGTAGACAAATGGGTGATTGAAATTAATAGTAAATAGTTGTAAATCAGTGAATAATCTAGAATTTAGTGGGGATAAACTTTCTCTCGAATAATTTACCCCGAATCAAGTTGGTTTCTCTCGAACACCAACAAGCAGCAAATAAGAACAACCTACGCTTTAGTAAAATTCAGTCTCTCGAGCTGAATGTGTGGAAAAGGGTTTAGTATTCACTCTCTCGAACTAAACTCATGAAAACCCAATACCCACAGACCATCAATTCAGTAATCTTGGTTTTAAAACCTCTCTTTCGAGCAAGCCAAAAACACGTTGGTAAAGTTGCATTTGCAACTAAAACTCTTTAAATTAAACCACAATTACTGATTGAAATCACTTTTTAACAGCATTTAAAGTATCAATTAGTAATACCCATAAGCTAAATAAACCCATATCACATAGTCACACCCCAAGAATTGGGGTTTTAACTAGACATCATAAAAACATAGAAATTATTACCAAATTGTGTTTCCATCAGTTGGGTAAGATTAATTTCGTGTTTACAAAGGTACAAATTGAAGAATCTCAAAGACCCACTTCCAATTTCACAAAAATTGAAAACTTCAATTCTTCAAAGCTAAGGAAAAGTTTTGTGTCCAAACTCAGAGGTCTAACTCAAAAATTCTATATTATGAAAATGGATCCTAAATTAAGAATTGAAAAATTGTATTTATAGTCGCCAAAAATATGCTGCGAAGGACAATTCGGCGTAGTAAGTGGGGATGTGATTGGATTATAGGCTAAGGTAGAAAAATGGATGATTGAAATTAATAGTAAATAGTTGTAAATCAGTGAACAAGCTAGAGTTTAGTGGGGATAAACTTTCTCTCGAATAATTTACCCTGAATCAAGTTGGTTTCTCTCGAACACAAACAAGCAGCAAATAAGAACAACCTACGCTTTAGTAAAATTCAGTCTCTCGAGCTGAATGTGTCGAAAAGGGCTTAGTATTCACTCTCTCGAACTAAACCCATGACAACCCAATACCCACAGATCATCAATTCAGTAATCTTGGTTTTAAAACCTCTCTTTCGAGCAAGCCAAAAGCACGAAGGTAAAGTTGCATTTGCAACTAAAACTCTTTAAATTAAACCACAATTACTGATTTAAATCACTTTTAAACAGCCTTTAAAGTATCAATTAGTAATACCCATAAGATAAATAAACCCATATCACATAATCACACCCCAAGATTTGGGGTTTTAACTAGACATCATAAAAACATAGAAATCATTACCAAATTGTGTTTCCATCAATTGGGTAAGATTAATTTCGTGTTTACAAAGGTACAAATTGAAGAATCTCAAAGACCCACTTCCAATTTCACAAAAATTGAAAACTTCAATTCTTCAAAGCTAAGGAAAAGTTTTGTGTCCAAACTCAGAGGTCTAACTCAAAAATTCTATATTATGAAAATGGATCCTAAACTAAGAATTGAAAAATTGTATTTATAGTCGCCAAAAATATGCTGCGAAGGACAATTCGGCGTAGTAAGTGGGGATGTGATTGGATTATAGGCTAAGGTAGAAAAATGGGTGATTGAAATTAATAGTAAATAGTTGTAAATCAGTGAATAAGCTAGAGTTTAGTGGGGATAAACTTTCTCTCGAATAATTTACCCTGAATAAAGTTGGTTTCTCTCGAACACAAACAAGCAGCAAATAAGAACAACCTACGCTTTAGTAAAATTCAGTCTCTCGCACTGAATGTGTCGAAAAGGGCTTAGTATTCACTCTCTCGAACTAAACCCATGACAACCCAATACCCACAGACCATCAATTCAGTAATCTTGGTTTTAAAACCTCTCTTTCGAGCAAGCCAAAAACACGAAGGTAAAGTTGCATTTGCAACTACAACTCTTTAAATTAAACCACAATTACTGATTGAAATCACTTTTAAACAACATTTGAAGTATCAACTAGTAATATCCATAAGCTAAATCAACCCATATCACATAATCACACCCCAAGAATTGGGGTTTTAACTAGACATCATAAAAACATAGAAATCATTACCAAATTGTGTTTCCATCAATTGGGTAATATTAATTTTGTGTTTACAAAGGTACAAATTGAAGAATCTCAAAGACCCACTTCCAATTTCTCAAAAATTGAAAACTTCAATTCTTCGAAGCTAAGGAAAAGTTGTCTCCAAACTCAGAGGTCTAACTCAAAAATTCTATATTATAAAAATGGATCCTAAACTAAGAATTGAACAAATGTATTTATAGTCGCCAAAAATATGCTACGAAGGACCATTCGGCGCAGTAAGTGGGGATGTGATTGGATTATAGGCTAAGGTAGACAAATGGGTGATTGACATTAATAGTAAATAGTTGTAAATCAATGAATAAACTAGAATTTAGTGGGGATAAACTTTCTCTCGAATAATTTACCCCGAATCAAGTTGGTTTCTCTCGAACACCAACAAGCAGCAAATAAGAACAACCTACGCTTTAGTAAAATTCAGTCTCTCGAGCTGAATGTGTGGAAAATGGCTTAGTATTCACTCTCTCACACTAAACCCATGACAACCCAATACCCATAGACCATCAATTCAGTAATCTTGGTTTTAAAACCTCTCTTTCGAGCAAGCGAAAAGCACAAAGGTAAAGTTACATTTGCAACTACAACTCTTTAAATTAAACCACAATTACTTATTGAAATCACTTTTAAACAACATTTAAAGTATCAATTAGTAATACCCATAAGCTAAATCAACCCATATCACATAATCACACCCCAAAAATTAGAGTTTTAACTAGACATCATAAAAACATATAAATCATTACCAAATTGTGTTTCCATCAATTGGGTAAGATTAATTTCGTGTTTACAAAGGTACAAATTGAAGAATCTCAAAGACCCACTTCCAATTTCTCAAAAATTGAAAACTTCAATTCTTCAAAGATAAGGAAAAGTTTTGTCTCCAAACTCAGAGGTCTAACTCAAAAATTCTATATTATGAAAATGGATCCTAAACGAAGAATTGAAAAAATGTATTTATAGTCGCCAAAAATATGTTGCGAAGGACCATTCGGCGCAGTAAGTGGGGATAACCGATCAACTCGATGATCCGCCCTTTGGTTAATTCCATAGCCTTTTTGCTTTAGCCTTCAACATCCTCAAGTTCTGTAACTTTGGGTGATCTAACACTGCATCGCGGAACCGTTCGGTGACTTGCCGACTACTCCTTTCTCTCATCGACTTCATTTTCTTCTTCAGGTCTTGGCACACTGGAACTTTAGGCGAGGTAATAGCCACTCGACGACTCGCCCAATGGATTAGGTGATCAACAAGCCTTCTTTTCTTCGTTCTTTAAGTTTCCTTGTTCCTTTTTGGCCATTAGTGTCCATGCTTTGTTCCTCAATACAAATACCTGGGAAAAAAGGATTTTACATCAGTTATTGGCACAAAATAAACAGTTGAGGACACTAAACATATCCAAATAAAGCCCTAAATGAGTTCAAATCGTGGGCTCATCACTGCATTACATAAAAATATCCTAAAAAAGTCAGAACATCAAGTGAATCTAAATAACCATTGGTCATACCACCAATATATTACTCCCGGCCATCTCAATATATGAGACACTATTTCTTATTATTCCATCTATTTATTAAAGAATGATACAATATATATATATATATATATATATATATATATATAATACCCCTAACTTGAAATATTAAACTTTTTACTCCCTCTGTCCTAATTTATGTTTCACTTTTCATTTTTTCAGAGTCAAACAATTTAAGTTTGACCAGAAATTTGTGCATGGAATCTTCAATTTTTTCGAAATAAAATTTATTTATACGTAAACTACGTAAAAAGTACTATAAGTCACAATAATTGATAATTCAAAATATTTAAAAGATCTATAAAAAATTTATGGTCTAAGATAAACTTGTTTGAATCTCAAAATTCGAAAACTGTCACATAAAATGGGGAGGAGGGAGTATAATCTTTTATATGTATTCTTCTTTCTTAGAACATCCAATTTAGTATATTTTCTATATTTTATATAAATTAGTTTCATGGCACGTGCATTACATGTGTGCATTGTATAAATAGTATACAATGTTGTAAAATAGAATTAATATTACTAAATTAATGCTCTTTAGTAAATAATTATAATTGAAAGAACACAGGACAAGTGTTTTTTAAGTAATTAATACAAATTGTCATAGAGTTACTTGTATTTTGAGATCAAAATAAACAAATATCATTAAAACATTTCAAAATACATTCAAAATTTAAATGTGGGGAGAAAGTGACATTTCTTTAGTAGTATTTTTACTACACTCAATTTTGTAAGCAAATCTAACCAACAAAAGTTTTAAAAAAATTATCAATACAAAAAATGTCACCAATAGCCTTTCCTCTTTAGATTATAAACATAAATGATAGACACCATTTAAGTATAATTTTTCTCTTAAATATTCATACTTGAAATGTAGTATGTGCATGACACTAATAAGGATTAACATAAATATTTCAATATTTTATTTTTATACGCAATTTATCTTTTACAAAATATTGTTACTCAATTAATACTTGAGTAAGACTATCATAGAGATCTAATTTTACAACAACAAAAAAAAGTTACTTTGTTGTTATAACGAATGATAGTTAAATAGAGGTTTGAGTGTAGGTCATATTATAAGTAAAAGTTAAAATCTATTTTTGAAATAGTAGATTTAACATCCAAAGTAATAATTCAATGGACTATGTTGGTGCCCGTTATTTTAGTAAAATTAGAAAGAAGCTCCTTCGTGAGGGTAAGAGGACAAAAACTTATAAAAAATAAAAAAGAAATATATTACCCAAATCATGTGATTTTTTTCATATTTGTTTAGTATTATTGTCTTTCCCAACCTTTTTGTCATTGTTAACTCATGAAAAATGTAAGAAAAAATACAACTGTGAATTGTTGAATGATTTGCTATAATTTGTTCACCAACTCTTTCTAATGTAATACCTCGAATTTCGTTGAATTTTGAACTTTATCAACAGTTGCAAATAACCCTTGAGATTTTTTAAGAAGAACAAGAGTACAAAACTTTAAAAAATATTATAGATTAAAAGTGAGAGGAAACTCCACTATTTATAGCTAACTAATAGTAGTATGAATAGGTGCTAATTGTGCCTTATCAGAAAAGTTACAACCTTTTGAAAAAGTCACTGCTCATTGGAAAAGTCACAACTTATTGAAAAATTCAGAACCCTTTCAAAAAGTCACAACCCTTTGGAAAAATCACAACCCTTCGGAAAGTCACAACTCATCGAAAATGTCACAACCCATCGAAAAAGTCGCAACCTTTTGGAAAAGTCACATCCTCTTTGAAAAAATCACAACCCATTAATGTCAAAAGGTATCTATTTTAAATGTAGTACAAATAATTAAATTAATAAATAAAATTAATTGAGTATTTTTAATTGGGGGTATTATAGTAATTCAACATTCATGTTTGGGAGTTCATATTTTTAAGGTAGTATAGATAGATAGATATAGATATTTGTTTATTTACTTATATTATATTATAAGAAGACATTTTTACACATTGAAGAGTTGTGACTTTTCCAAGGGTTGTGGCCTTTTTCTAAGGATTGTGACTTTATCAAAGTGTTGTTACTTTTTCAAAGGGTTGTGACTTTTTCGAAGGGTCGTGAATTTTTAGAAGGATTGTAACTTTTTTGATAAGGCACAATAAGCACTTGTTCATACTACCTTATATTAAAAGCAGTCATTTTTTCACATTGAAGAGTTTTG
>JAJONZ010010784.1:0-25649 GCA_029582445.1 Solanum paucissectum | reverse complement strand
ACCCCCTCACCCCCACCCCACCCCTATTCCTCCCACCTCCACCCCCCTTTTTTCTTTTTTCACAAAAATATTTCTCTGTCAATATATTCTCTTATTATGTATTCTCTTATTACGTACCTCCTTCAGCATTTTTCTGAATTTTTTTTATTTCTTTTGTTTTATTTTAATTTAATTAATGTATAATTTTTTTGAAAGTATGAATCCTTTTTAGCTGAGACTTTTAAAATCGACATGCCTGCTTCAGCGTGTTTCAGAAAAAAATTCAAAAATTTATTTCTTTTGTTCTACTTTAATTTAATTAGTGTATAATTTTTTCAAAATTATAGAATCCTTTTTAACTCTGACTTTTAGTTCTTCGTCGACGTGCCTGCTTCACAATGTTTCTTATTTCTTTTGTTCTATTTTAATTTAATTAGCGTATAATTTTTTCGAATTTATGGAATCCTTTTTAGCTATGACTTTTAAAATCGACATGCCTCCTTCAGCGTGTTTCAGAATTTTAAAATTTATTTCTTTTGTTCTACTTTAATTTAATTAGTGTATTTTTTTTTTGAAATTATGGAATCTTTTTTAGCTATGACTTATAGTTTTAAATTCAAGATTTTCACGCTGAAACAGACACATCTTCGTCGATGTGCCTGCTTTAGCGTGTTTCAGAATTTTTTTACTTTTTTCTACAATAATTTAATTAGTGTATAATTTTTTCGAAATTATGGAATCCGTTTTAGCTATGACTTTTAGTTTTAAATTCATATTCTTTAGTAATTGTTTTTTATTTTGAATGTCGGTAATATTTGTTTATATCTTGTAATTACTTTGAGTAAAAAATTAACGGTTGATCGAAAAATACTTTAATTATAGACATCTTATGGACCTTTTCATAATAAATTTGCACAAACAAAAAGTAATTAACCACTTATATATCTGAAAATCATATTAAATTTATTTAAAATTTTAAATTCTACATATATCACATAAATTTAAATAAAAAAATACTAAGATATTGGGCCTGTACTAGCACGGACACCTGTATCTAGTAGTATATATATGTGAGGCTTAGGCTCTTACATCTCTGTTTCCCTTTTTTCCCTCTTTCTCCTGGCCATTTTGCGTGCATTTCCCCCAAACCCAGAACAGAAAAAACAGCAAAGCAAAGCAAAACCAGAAAAAGAAAAAAATAAATTTAAAACACAAAAAACCCAGTTTTCTCAAACCCTATTGTTCATCATCATAACAAAGAGAAAACTCAAAATACAATAATTTTGGCTGCAAAAACCCATTCTTTCCTAATTGTTTTTCATGTTATATTGGTTGAGATCTTATCCCTCATAAAAAGGTAAAAAAATAACAAATTAAGAATTAAATCTAATCTCATTGATTGTAATCTCAGCTAAGATTTTTTTTCTTTTTTTTACCCATTTGGGGTTCTTGATTTTTGAATTAAAATGGGAATTTTTGAGTTTTTTGATGAAAAGATGAGATTTTTGGAAAAGGGTGTTGGATTTTTCACTTTGATTCCACAAAACTGAAACAAGTTTGAGTTTTTATGTACAAATTTAGGGTTTTTGTTCTGTTCTTGGGTGCTGAATGATTGTTCTTTTGCTGGCTTTGATGGAATTTTCTAGGGTTTTCGAATCGGATCAGTGACTGGGGGAAAGCGCCAAGTAATTTACGGGTTTGATCAGCATATTGGAACTTTCTCAGTGTTGAATTCAGCTTTTTGTTGAGTAATTTACAGCTCCAGATCGGAGGGAAAATATGGTCTTTGGTGGATATTTGAGGTTGGGAATTGAATGATAGAGATTAGGGTATGGAAGAGGACTGTATGTACTACTAGAGACCGGGAACTACTGAAGCAAAGGAAAAAGAAAAGGAGGTTTTCGAGCTTTTCAGGTGAAAAGGGAATCACGTTTTTCGTCATTTATGCGTAGGCTTAATAGTGTAGGGAATGCTTATGTTATTTGCATTTGGAATTGATATGCAAGAGGTGATGTTTGTAAAGTTTTGGTTTTGCAGACAAGAGAAAGGATCATATTACTTTGGAAAAGGAAAATCATTTGGTTTGACATAGTTCTTGAAAGGCTTTTGTGGTGGTTTTTCGTGTTTTAACTCGATCGTCTTAGATTTAGAGCATATTGAAAGGAGTTTCAGATTACTCTGTTGATCACATTGGGATATTTGAAGTGAAGAGCTAGTTTAATTAAGTTGGTTTTGGCTGTTGGTTGTTTTTTGGACTGATTTGAGTTAAAAGGATTTAATGGAGGTGCATTGAAGCTGGAAAGTAATGTGGGGTCATGGTGAATGGACAGAAGTCTAGTTGCTTGTTACTGGAACACTGCTGTGAGAAAGTAACTGAAGGACACTGTTTCCGAAACAGCGCCTTTTTAACTCAGAGTAGAATTCTGTGCCATGTCGCGTTGCTTTCCATTTCCACCACCAGGATATGATAAGAAGCCTAGACCAGAGGACAAGGACTTATTAAAAGAGGTTTGTTTAAGTTATATGACAATATCATTATTGTGTTGATGTGCTTTTGTTATACCAATACTGATATTTCATGACGGTTACCTTATTATAAAGGGATTTAGCTGTGATGCATGGACATATTCTGATGGATTGATTTTTTTAAAAGTAATCTTTGAAGTATGAAGGATACTTTAAACATCAGTAATGTGATTGGATTAATTTATATGGAGAAGACACTTTTGAAGCTTTGCTCAGTGATAGGGTAATCTTGTTTAAAAGAGATGTATAGGGATATGCTTGTTGTTTTTTCTAGAGTAGTGAGGATGTGATACCTGATTCTTTTGTTTGGTCATGGTTTAGTCATTCCTTTTGGGAATTAAGTGTTTGATATGAAAAAAAGATTCTGGATTTAAGATGAACTCGGCTGACTAATGCAAGTAAAACCCATTGAGTTTCTTTGGATAATCATGGAATCCATTAGTTGACATCTTAAGGGAACAGTTGTGATATGTTGCAATTATTGATCAGTCTCTTTCATCTAGAGTTGCTCATTGAGTTCTGGAAAACTCATCAGACATTGTAATTATTGTCGTTGGTGAAAAGAATACAAAATGAAGAAAAGAGAAACTTATTGATCAGTCTTATCATTAGCACCTTTTGTGTGAAGGGGTACACCATGATTCTGTGTAGTGGATATTTCTGCCGTGTGATGTCTTAAAACCTTTGGAAAAATAACCTTTCTGTAGAACTTACTGAGGATATTGGGGATCGTTTCTTTTGAAGACCTTAGATTTTAGTGGAGAATGCCTTTATTTTTGTGGCAGCCAAGCAAATATATCCTCAGGTTAAATGGCGTCATTTTAGTTATTATGAGTATGACAGTTTCATCTTCCCTTTTTTGTTTTCTCTTAAAATATTTTAAATGTGCTACTAAAGTATGAATGGGCGTATCACTGCCTGACCATTTTGCTTTGTGTAAACATGCTTTTGCACATGTTCTTTCAGTGGCAACCTGTACTATGTGTGTTTCATAGTGTCCCCCCTGATATCCATGAAGAAAGGAGAAACACGAGATACTTACCTTTGTCTTAAAAAATAGAAAGAAAGGAGAAACATGAGATTTTGAGAATGAATTGTTTGATGTTTTCTCAAGCATTTTGAGATTCAATCAGTATTAGTATCTACGAGTTAAAAACAAAGACATGTCTAAATATACAATTTGAAGATTCTATATTTCAGATATTCCCAAAGTCTTGACTATAAATTTAGAATATTCTTAACTCCATCTCTCAAGTTGAAGAAATACTTGTTTTGAGTATGCTCAATTTGGAGCCAGATAATAATTTTCTTAGAATTTTTTTCATATAATCATTTGAGTAGAAGAAACCTCAATCTTTTGTTGAGTAAAATTATAGTCTATTTTTAAACAACTCGTTCTTTAATGAAACACCAAATTTGAAGCAATGTGCAATGCAACTGATTGTCGCAGATCAATTTCATTGGTTCATCTTCTCTGCACCTCGACTCTTTGAGAAGTTGCTTTATACAGAAGCTCACATTTAGCCAGTCATTGCTTGATATTCTTTTTCTACACTTGATCTAGCTGATATTCTTGCCTTTTACTTTCAAGATATGAGATTACCTCCTATTAGAACATGATAAACAGTCGATCTGAATGAAATAACACCAGAAGGCCTAATAACACTTGCATGTCTCCTATCCTCGTACAAAATGGTTGTCCTGGAAAGCGTTTGTTGTTCCTTAGAATGTGAATTGTTATATCTGAACATGTGCCACCTGTTTCATTTAGGGCTGTTTGTTGAGCCAAAATCTGACATTAGGTGAATGATTTGGCAGAAGAGAATATGTGTGCCTCACCAAGATTAGGGTGTATATGGTTACAGATTTCATTTAGCACTAGTTCCTTTCAGTATAACTTATCTGAAAACAAGAAGAGGCTTCTTTTACAATTAGTTCACCAATTCAGGCAGTCCCAAGTCCTAGAATAGGAAGTGAATTGCAAGCTTTTGCATGTGTATACTTGTTCACCTGAGGCCTTTTATTTATTAGTCTCTTGTATGATCTTAATAACTTAGACCTGTACCTAATATTCAGTGATCACCTTTCTAGAAGGTGCCCTTGTATTGCCCGAGAATTCTTTTGAAGATGGACCTAGGAAAATTGGTTCTGCACAAATTGCACTTGCCTGTGGATGCCACAAGCTATGCTTCATGAAGCAGCCAACATTCTGACTGGTTTTGGTCAGCTTAGCTTTAGTGTGTGAGGGGAAAGAGCGCTTTTATCTCATGGGAAGAAGGATTTTTGCTTCAGTAGAAAACTAAGATGCAGCAAAGTAGAGGAGGAATTCCCCCGTTCTTTTCTTTCTTAAGAGGAAGAGGGAATGAGAAGGGAGGTATAGGTTGTCTTGCTGTCTGGTAACTTAACAGGGTATTGTCACATTGCAGATTGGGAAGTATCTTAATCCAACCATACAAATCATATCTTTTATACCTCATAATTCATAATGGTGCTAAGTATAGCTAGAAGCAGTCGCTAAAAAGGGAAGAAAAATAAATTCTATTAAGAGTTTCCACTCATAGTGGCGGACTATATATGCTTCATTATGAAGTTTTATTTGAGTTAAAAGGTTAAACTTTGAATCTGCAGCTAGGTTATCAAAGAAAAGTTTTTAAGTACCCACAAGAAGTGAATAGGGTGCTACACCAGGTGCCTTACCTCTCCTCCTCTCCTCCTGTACGCCCAACTGCTCATCGCATCCTTAATTGTTTCTTAACATTAAGGACTGTCCACCACAATTGACTTGCTATTTTACAGTGCATTAGTAAGTGCTTCTTGTCTTCTCCTGAACGCTTGCACTTGAAATACCAACTAACATATATTTTACTGTTAAAAAAAAGAAAGAAGGAATACCAGCTAATATACGTTTTTTTCCCTTTCCTCGAGTTCTCTACCATTAGGATACCTTTTGTTTTCATCCAAGCTAACAAGCAAACCTTGGAGCTCTCAGTATCCATATTGAATGATATGGAAATCCTAGGTCCTCCCTCTTATGTAGCCTGCGGTAGAATGACTTCGTCTAGAAGATGTTGTTACCTTTGGTTTTGCATTCCCTAATGTCCTGTTCCCGTTATATTCCCAGTTCTTGTAAAATCAATGTTCCTGCACTATTACTTCATCCTTCCCAATATTAATGACAAGATGGTAATTTGGAGCAACTAGATGAGTTAAGGATGTTTCCCATTCAAGGGTAGAATTTTTTTGAGAAGTTTTGAAACTTATGGAGATCCCTTCCATGTCAATAGAGATTGTAATTATCTGTGCAGTTGAAGGACAATTAATAAGCATGGAGTGTGTTTACTTTATAGGAGGGTGTAGTAACATGTAGGATTGAAAATTTATTTTTACTAAACAAAGGTAGTAATTGATAACACGCCAGTGATGGAAAATGGATCAACTTATTGTGAATTGTCAGAAACCACTATATCTTATTTCTTAGCATACTCTAATGTCAAAGCAGCTTGTCCATTTTAGCAGTCGTGTAACTGGCGTCCCATGTTAGTGGAAGCAATGAACTGACCTTGAATGCCTGTTCCTTGTTCATGAGGGCTAACAAACTTCCTATATATTGAGGTGATCTGGCATTTATTTCTCAGATGAGCCAGAGATTCAACTCTTCAGTTGTTAATTATGTGCATTTTAGTGATGTAAATAGGGAAGTTGAGATGTTGCTTGTTCCCCTTTTACCCAAGGCTGTTAAGTTCTGATTCTTGAGGATATAGAAGCTTGTTTTAGTGTGTGAACTACATAGAGCTGGAAAAAGTGTTGGGAGTTTGTTGTTGACTTGTCTTGTGTTGGAGGATGATACTTTTTTATCATTGATTTTCTTCTCTTTTGGTTTATTTGGCTACCATTGACCATCCCAAAACATAAAATTTTCAGTTTGTAGCTCTTTGCCTAAGTTTCACTGCTTTCCAAATTGTTCGTGTTCTTGTTACTATTTTTTCAATGTAATTACATGCCATTGTTTAGTGGTTTTGCTTTCTTATTACTAATTTAACATTTGTATGGCTACGTATTCCTTCTCATTTGCTCTAATGAAGGTTAGTGGTTCTCAACCGGTGTTGGTACTTTTCCTAGGCGACTACTGCAATGTCCTTAGTGCTCTCATGTGTTTATGCTTGAGTAGCGTATATTTAGGATTTCATCTGAACTCCTAAATCTGATTACCAAGTTTGGTGCTTTTACTCGGTTTCTAGAATTTAATTTCTTGCCTCAGGTTTCTTCATTTATTGATATAGAATTGCCATTTTTTCCTGTTCTGTAGGAGACACGGAAAGAGAAAAAACATAAAAAGGAAAAGGACAGAGATAAGAAAGAAGGTAAAGAAAAAAGGGATAAAGACAGAAGTGATGGGAAACACAGAGAAAAGAAGGACAAAAAGGATAAACACCGGGACAAGAAGGAAAAACACAAGGACAAAAAGAAGGACAAGGATAAGGATAAAGAGAGAAGCGACATCTCTGAAGAGGCAAAAGTTGCTGTTCCACCTGGGGCTTCTAGCGGACAGAAGCTTCCTAGTGGAGACAAACATTTCAAAAATGAAAGCATCAACTCACAGGAAGCGAAATTCCATGATCAGTCTCATGGCCAGCTTGCTGAAAAGCTCTTTAAATCCAGCCTCCCCATTGTTGAGACAGAGGAGTCAAAATATGTGCAGGATTTGGCTAGGAGGCTTAGAGATGACCAGAATGGCGAAGTCAGTCAGTTGGCTGAGAGATTTCCAGTTGAGTCGAAAAGGGATGCGAAGTCAAACAGTATGTATATCAAGGATTCGGGTAATTTGGCTAGAGAAAAGGAAAAGAACAAGGAGAGAGGTGATTTTAGCAACAAGATGGATGGACAACAAGTCAGAGTTGAACCGAGAATTGGTGCTAATGCAAAACTTCCGAGCTTTTCAGAGATGGAAAAGAGAAACTTTCATGGATTGCTACCACCATTGGAAGAGAATGTTGAGAACAGGAGAGAGGACAAAGAGAAATCCAAAGGAAGACGAGATGACAAACCAAGAGACAAGAAGAAGAAAAAAGAAAAGGATGCGAAAAGTCATGGAAAGGATAAAGAAAAGAAAAAGGAAGAGAAGGGGAAGGACAAAAGTGCACACAAGAAAAGTGAAAAGGATAAATCAAAGGACATCAATCAGAGCACTTCTCTCAGTGTTAGTAACACCAACCACCAAGTTCCAGTTGTACTCAAGGATACCATTGCTGGAGTCACAGAGGGAAATCACAGAAAAAGAAAGGATATTGAAACAAACGGTTTCTTGCATGGTGAGTGAACAAAAAATTTAGCATCTGCTATTTTATCGAATACTATATTGCTTTATCCTCTATTGATAGTAGGAAAGCTCTGCAAGTGTGTATCTGATTTGTTTCTTATGTTTTTGGCTGTAGCTGTCTGTTAGGTAATTGGTAACCACTGTTTTCAACATTTTCTTATAAAATTGAAGCAAGCATGTTCAGCTTTGATTGTTCTTTGGGTTTGACTGATTAGAGTTGCTTGTTTTCTGTTCCAATGTACAGAGAATGAAGTCAGGCCTGCTAAATTGCTGCGGCCCTCATCCTCTCATCAGCCCACACTGAATGGAAAGAGATTAGAGATTCACCAAAAAGCAGACATGTTATCTTCCAACAAACAAGGTGTTGTCACCAATATTCAGGTGATAAACAAGGAGCAGAGTCTCAATTGTACCAGTAAGTTGTCCAACAAGCACGGAGTTGGCACTGATATTGAGATGGGAAACATGGAGACTCGCCAAAAAACAGACATGTTATCTTCCCACAGAGAAGGTGTTGCCACCGATACTCAGGTGATAAACAAGGAGAAGAGTCTCAATGGTACAGTTAAGTTATCCAACAAGAACGGAGTTGCCACTGATATTGAGATGACAAACATGGAAACTCACCAAAAAACAGACATGTTATCTTCCCACAAACAAGGTGTTACTACCGATATTCAGGTGATAAACAAGGAGCAGAGTCTCAATGGTACAATTAAGTTATCCAACAAGCACAGAGTTGCCACTGATATTGAGATGGGAAACAAGGAGCGTGGGGTTAATGGTACAATTAAGTTACCCAACAAGCACGGAGTTGCCACTGATATCGAGGTTGGAAACAAGGAGCGCAGGGTCAATGGTACAATTAAAGGTCAGCCATTAACTATGTCTAAACCAAAGACATTGGCTCAATCTAAACCAAAGGCTTCTTCCATGTCTCCTGGTGCTGATCATATTGCTGAAGCGTCTAAAAGACCTCCTCATCCCGATTCCAAGTATCTGAACCAGATACTCTCAGTTCCCAAGATGGACGAGTGGTCTGGATTTGATGACCAGGAATGGTTGCTTGGAAGCAAGAGTACTCTGGTTAGGAAATCCGACGTGTGTCTTGATGAAGTTAAGGACCATCAGGTATGGTCAGAAGCTTTGCAAATAGACTCTGCTGATGTTTTTGCTCTCCCATACGTAATACCTTATTGACTGCTGTTGACATGATGAGTTTCCAAGGACCAAGCTAAGCTATTTGGCTCAGAGATGCCTATGCTGGGCTCTCGATTGGATTCTTTCTCACCTTCCTACTCTGATGGCTGCATCAAGTTCTGATATTGACTCAAGAGTTAGGTACATCAATCACCATTGCTGTTCTTTTTCGCGGGCTTGACACAGAAGCCATTTGTTGCCATGTACTTGAACATTTAACTGTTACAGCCCCAGATGAAACTAACCTTTGTGTGTAGGAAGTTGCATGCATAAAAGCTTAGATGCCATTCTAATTGCGAGTGTAAACAAACTAGTATTTGTGGTCTTTATAACTCCACACAAATTTTGATTTTGTAATATAGATCTCTGCTATATTGTAAGATAAGAGGGGGGCAAAAGGAAGAAAAAAAAAAATCAAATATAAGAAGTAGCAGCTGAATTCATTTTATTTTATTCACTTAACTTCCATTTTTGTCTATTATCCATATTCATCCCTTCCTGATTAACAAAAATAGTATTAAAAACTGTCATTTAAAGGTGTTGCTAAATTTCTAAGAGCAAAACTCTTTGAAGTCTCACACCCCAAAAAAGAGCATAAAAATACTTGGCGATACGAAACAATTTAACTTATATACACTAATAATAATAAATAAATATCTCACAATGAGATTAATTATAAAAACAATCCTAACGATAACCTTCACAATAGAGTAAGATTTATAACCTTAAAAAACAATCCTAACGATAACCTTCACAATAGAGTAAGATTTATAACCTTAAAAATAAAACAGATAGCTGATAAAATAAGAAAAATAATTAATTTGATCATATAAAATTATTTACGCTATCAATGAACATTTAGTATTTAGTTTTTAATTAGGGGTCAATTTACATGAATTAGATAACCTTTTAGTTTTTCTTGTGTATTAGTCATGAATGTTTTGGTGCTACGACTTCGAGATGGTTCCTTTGCGAAACCTTCACAAAAACCTCCGTAGGGAGTTGGGGAAGCAACAAGTACACTCACCATTTTAAGAGTCTATTTTGGGCATTTAGGGCCTAGGGGCCAATTTATAAAAATTAGGCAATTTTCCCAAATTTTCACGTGTGTTAACCCATGAATATTTTGGTGATATGGCTTTCAGACGATTTCTTTGTGAAACCTTTATGGAATCCTCTGTAAGGAGTTGGAGGAACAATACGTACAATCTCACAATTTTAAGAGTCTATTTAGGGCATTTAGGAGCATATTTAAAAGAAATTAGGCGATTTTTTCAGTTTTCGTGTGTGTTAGCCCATGAAAATTTGGTGATACGGGTTCTAGACGATTTATTTGCGAAATCTTTAAGGAAATTTCCATAGGGAGTTGGGGGAGCAGTACGTACAATTTCACCATTTTCAGAGTTCAGTATGGGTAAATAGGGGTCAATTTAAAAGAAATAAGTAATTTTTTAATTTTTCGTATGTCTTAGCCCATGAATAATTTGGTGATATGGATTTTAGATGATTTAATTGTGAAATCTTCACGAAACCTTCGTAGGAAATTGGGTGAGCAGTACGTACGGTAACACAATTTTTAGAGTCCATTTTGCGCATTTAAGGGTCAGGTTATAGAAATTAGGCAATTTTCTTAGTTTGTTCGTGTGTGACCTTCGTAATGTGTTATGGAACCTTCACATATACTCACACCATTTTTTTAACGCCCATTTCCGCAGTTAGAAGCCCTTTTTTGAGAATCACTCAAATTCCTCGATTTTTCGTGTGTATTAGCCCATGGATTTGGCGCACGGAGCACCCAATTTTTTTTTTCTCAAAAAACTTTATGAGAACCTTAGTAATGAGTTGGGGAACCTTCACGTATACTCACACCATTTTTTTAACGCCCATTTCTGAATTTACAAACCATTTTTTAAGAATCACCCAAATTTCCCAATTTTTCGTGTGTATTAGCCCATGGAACTGGCACCCGGAGCACCCAAAATTTTTTACTCAAAAAAATTTATGAGGACTTCCGTAATGAGTTGGGGAGCCTTCACGTATACTCACACCATTTTTATTGCTGTTTCCATAATTATAAGCCCTTTTTTAAGAATCACTCAAATTCCTTGATTATTCGTGTGTATTATTAGCCCATTGATGTGACTCTTTAAGCAAATTTTTTCTCAAAACATTTTATGAGGACCTCCATAATGAGTTGGGGAACCTTCAAGTCTACTCACATAATTTTTTTAACGTTCATTTCTATTTACAATCCCTTTTATAAGAATCTCCCAAATTTCCTGTTTTTTTGTGTGTAATAGCCAATGGATCTAGAGTCTAGAGCACCCATATTTTTTCTCTCAAAAACTTTATGAGGAACTTCGTAAAAAGTTGGGGAACCTTCACGTATACTCACACCATTTTTAACGCCTATTTCTGCATTTACAAACCTTTTTTTAAGAATCACCCAAATTTCTTAATTTTTCGTGTGTAATGCCCATGGATCTGGCGCCCGAGCCATCCAATTTTTTTTTTCTCAAAAAACTTTATTAGGACCTTCGTAGTGAGTTTGGGAACCTTCACATAGACTCACATCATTTTTAATGTCATTTCCGCATTTACAAACCCTTTTATATGAATCGTCCAAATTTCTCAATTTTTCGTGTGTAAATAGCCCATGGATCAGGCGCCCGGACCATCCAAAAAAATTTTCTCAAAAAACTTTTTGAGGACTTTCGTAATGAATGGGGAAACTTCATGTATACTCACACCATTTTCTAACACCAATTACCACATTTACAAGCCTTTTTTTTAAAAGTAGAATTGCCGAATTCTCAAATTTTTCATGTGTATTAGCCTATGCATCTGGCCCGGAGAACCCAATATTTTTTTCTTAAAAATTTGTATAAGGACATCCATAATGAGTTGGGGAGCCTTCATGTATATTCACACTATTTTTTAAAGCCCATTTCCATATTTACATGCCTTTTTTTGAGAATCGCCCAAATTTCCTGATTTTTCGTGTATATTAGCCCATGGATCTGTCGTTCGGAGCACCTAACAAGTTTTTCTCAAAAAACTTTATGAGGACCTCCGTAATGAGTTGGATAACCTTCATGTATACTCACATCATTTTTTAACGCCCATTTCCGCATTTACAAGCCCTTTTTTTAAAATCGCTCAAATTTCCTGATTTTTCGTGTGTATTAGCAAATGGATTTGGCGCCCGGAGTTCAAAAAAAAAATTCTCAAAAAAATTTATGAGGACCTCCATAAATAGTGGGGGAACCTTCACGTATACTGACGCAATTTTTTTAACGCCCATTTCCGCATTTACAAGCTTTTTTTAAAGAATCGCCCCAATTCTCCGATTTTTCATGTGTATTAGCCATGGATCAGGCGTTCGGAGCACCCAATTTTTTTTTCTCAAAAAACTTTATGAGGACTTCTATAATGAGTTGGGGAACATTCACGTATACTCACACCATTTTTGAACACCCATTTCCGCATTTACAAACCCTTTTTTAAGAATCGCCAATTTTTTTCAATTTTTCGTGTTTATTAGCCCATGGATCTAGAGCCCAGAGCACCCAATATTTTTTCTCAAAAACTTTATGAGGACCTCCGTAATGAGTTGGAGAACCTTCACGTATATTGACACCATTATTTTAACGCCTATTTCCGCATTTACAAATCCCTTTTTAAGAATCGCCCAAATTTCCTAATTTTTCGTGTGTATTAGCCAATGGATCTGTCGTCCAGAGCACCCAAAAAGTTTTTCTCAAAAAACTTTATGAGGACCTCCGTAATGAGTTGGGGAACCTTCATGTATACTCACACCATTTTCTAACGCCCATTTCTGCATTGTACAAGCCCTTTTTTTAGAATTGCCCAAATTCCCCAATTTTCGTGTGTATTAGCTCATGGATTTGGCGCCCGAAATTCAAAAAAAAATTCTCAAATTTTTTTATAAGGATCTTCATAATGAGTGGGAGAACCTTCACGTATACTGAAGCCATTTTTTAAACGCACATTTCCTCATTTACAAGCCCTTTTTTAAGAATTGCCCGATTACTTATTTTTTCATGTGTATTAGCCCATTGATCTGGCGTTCGGACAACCAAAATTTTTTTTCTCAAAAAAATTTATGAGGACCTCTGTAATGAGTTAGGTAACATTCACGTATACTCATACCATTTTTGAATGTCCATTTCCGCATTAACAAACCCCCTTTTCAGAATCACTCATATTTCCCGATTTTTCGTGTTTATTAGCCCATCTAGAGCCAGAGCACTCAAAGTTATTTCTCAAAAAATTTATGAGAACCTCCGTAATGAGTTGGTAAACCTACACGTATACTGACACCATTTTTTTAACACCATTTTACGAATTTACAAACCCTTTTTAAAGAATCGCCCAATTTTTTTAATTTTTCGTGTGTATTAGCCCATGGATCTAGAGCCCGAAACACCATTTGGTGAGCCTTCACGTATACTCACACCATTTTTAACACCCATTTTCGCATTTACAAACCCTTTTTTAAGAATCGCCTACATTTCTTGATTTTTTGTGTATTAGCCCATGGATCTGGCGCCCGGAGCACCCAAAAAGTTTTTCTCAAAAACTTATGAGGACCTTCGTAATGAGTTGGGGAACATTCATGTATACTTGCATTATTTGTTAACGGTCCTTTCCGCATTTACAAGCTCTTTTTTAATAATCGCCCAATTTTTTTGATTTTTTCGTATGTATTAGCCCATGAATGTGGCATTGAAGTTCAATTTTTTTTCCTCAAAAAACTTTATGAGGACCTCCGTAATGAGTCGGTGAACCTTCACGTATAGTCACATCATTTTCGCATTTACAAGTCCTTTTTAAAGAATCACCCGAATTCTCCAATTTTTCGTGTTTATTAGCCCAAGGATCTGGCGTCCGGAGCACCCAAATTTTTTTTCTCAAAAAACTTTATAAGGACCTCCGCAGGGCCGTCTCAACAAGTTTAGGGGCCTAAAGCCGAACATTATAAAGAGGCCCTAATTTTTAGTTGATAAATATAAATTAAATAATTATAATATACTCAGTGTAATTCTACAAATGAGGTCTGGAGAGACAAGATATATGTAGACATTATGAAGTAAGAAGGCAAATAATGTAAATTTTCAATGAAAATTATATAATATAAAGTTGGAAAATAAAACATGACTCAAATTTTTTTAAAATATGATGATATTAAAATAGTGTAGCAATGAATTCGATAAGTTAATGAATAATATTAAAATAGTGTTGATTAGTTTTAGTGCTTGAAATTTGAATAAGACACAAAAACAAATTTAATTTTTTTACAAACACACAACAATAGATATTGCATAATATAGAATGTTTGAACTTTGAGTGACTTAAGAATATTCAATAATGAAAGAATAAAAAATAGTGAAATGAGAATAAAGAAAAGTAAGTATAAGAACACAATATTGTTGGTTCATGATAATCGTCAAAATATAAATGAGCTAAACAACAAAATAGATAGCCACATGCGAAATTAGAAAGGATCCTACAGTTAACTTGCCACATGAGAATCTAAAAAAGATACTACAATCAACTAAACAATATTCAATTTCTCAATTATATTTTCTATACAAAAATTTATTTTCAAATTTATCAATACATGAAACTTTTTTAATATATATATACACATCTTTGGGAGAAAATGGGGGGCCCAAAAAAATTGGGGCCCTTAGCAATTGCTTTAGTGACCTTATGGTTGAGACGGCCCTGGACCTCCGTAATGAGTTAAGGAACCTTCAAGTATATTCACACCATTTTTTAACGCCCATTTCCGTATTTACAAACCCTTTTTTAAGGATCGCCAACTTTCCCAATTTTTTGAGTATATTAGCCATAAGATCTGCCGCCTGTAGCAGCCAAAATTTTTTTGTCAAAAAGTTTATGAGGACCTCCGTAATGAGTTGAGGAACCTTCACGTATACTCACACAAATTTTTTAACGTCCATTTCAGTATTTACAAGCCCTTTTTCAAGAAGCGCCAAATTCCATGATTTTTCATGTGTAGTATCCCATGGATTTGGCGCTCGGAGCACCCAATTTTTTTTTCTTAAAAAGCTTTATAAGGTACTCAATAATGAGTTGAGGAACCTTTAAGTATACTCACACCATTTTTTAACGCATATTTCGACATTTACAAGTTTTTTTTAAGAATCGCCCAAATTTTCTAATTTTTTGTGTGCATAAGTCCATAGATCTGGTGCCCTGTGCACCCAAATTTTTTTTCTCAAAAAAACTTTATGAGGACCTACGTAATGAGTTGGGGACCTTCACATATATTCACATTATTTTTTTAACGCCCATTTCTGTATTTACAAGCCCTTTTTTGAAGAATCACCAAAATTCACTGATTTTTCGTATTTATTAGCACATGGATCTGGCGCTGGAGCACCCAATTCTTTTTCAAATTTTTTTATGAGGATCTCTGTCATGAGTTGGAGAACCTTCAAGTCTACTCACACCATTTTTAATGCCATTTCCGCATTTACAAACTTTTTTGAAGAATCACTCAAATTCACCAATTTTTCATGTGTATTAGCTCATGGATCTTGCGCCCGGAGCACCCAATTTTTTTTTCTCAAACAACTTTATGAGGACCTCCGTAATGAGTTGGGGAACCTCATGTATACTCACACCATTTTTAACGTGTATTTCTGCATTTACAAAACCTTTTTTAAGAATCGCCCAAATTTCTCATTTTTTCGTGTGTATTAGCCAATGGATCAGGCGCCCAGACCATATACAAATTTTTTCTGAAAAAGCTTTATGAGTTCGTAATAAGTTGGAGAACCTTCACGTATATTCACACCATTTTTAAACGCCCATTTCCACATGTACAAGCCCTTTTTTAAGAATAGCCCAAATTTTCAAATTTTTCGTGTGCATAGACCATGAATCTGGTGCTCGAAGCACCCAAAATATTTTTCTCAAAAAACTTTATGAGGACCTCCGAAATGAGTTGGGGAACTTTCATGTATACTCACTCCATTTTTTAATGCCCATTTCTGCATTTACAATCCTTTTTATAAGAATCGCCCAAATTTCTCGATTATTCGTGTGTATTAGCCCATGGATATAGAGCCCGGAGCAATTGTTTTTCTTAAAAAAATTTATGAGGACCTCCATAATGAGTTCGGGAGCCTTCACGTATATTCAGACCAATTTTTAACACCCATTTCCGCACTTACAAGCCATTTTTTAAGAATCACCAATTTTTCGTGTGTATTAGCCCATGGATCTGGCGTCCGAAGCACCCAAAAAAATTTCTCAAAACACTTTATGAGGACCTCCGTAATGAGTTGGGGAACCTTCATGTATACTCACACCATTTTTTTAACGTTCATTTCCGCATTGACAAGCCATTTTTTTAAGAATCTCTCAAATTCTCCATTTTTTCGTGTGTTCGGGCGCTCGGGGTTCAAATTTTTTTTCCTCAAAAAACTTAATGAGGACCTCCATAATGAGTTGGGCAACCTTCACTTATACTGACATTTTTTTTAATACCCATTTTCGTATTTACAAGCCCTTTATAAGTATCTCCCAAATTCCCCAGTTTTTCGTGTGTATTAACCCATGGATTTGGCGTCTGGAGCACCCGATTTTTTTCCTCATAAAACTTTATGAGGACCTCCGTAATGAGTTGAGTTGGGGAACATTCACGTATACTGACACCATTTTTAACGCCATTTCCGCATTTGCAAGGCCTTTTATAAGAATCACCCAAATTCCCCAATTTTTTTGTGTGTATTAACACATGGATCTGGCGCCCGGAGCATCCAATTTTTTTTCTCAAAAATCTTTATTAGGACTTTTGTAATGAGTTCGGGAACCTTTTTGTATACTCACAACATTTTATTAACGCCCATTTCCATATTAACAAACCATTTTTTAAGAATCGCCCAAATTCTCCAATTTATCATGTGTATTAGCCCATGGATATCGCTCTCGGAGTGACCAAATTTTTTTCCCCAAACAACTTTATTAGGACCTCTGTAATGAGTTGGGAACCTTCACGTATACTAACACCATTTTTTTATTCCCCAATTCCATAATTAGCCCTTTTTAAGAATCGCCCAAATTTCTTAATTTTTTGTGTGTATTATTAGCCTATGGATCTGGCACCCAAAGCAACTTATACTTTTTTCTCAAAGAATTTTATGAGGACCTCCGTAATGAGTTGGGGAATATTCACGTATACTCACACAATTTTTAACGACCATTTTCGTATTTACAAGCCCTTTATTAATAATCGCCCAAATTCCCTGATTTTTCGTGTGTATTAGCCCATTGATCTTGCTCCCAGAGCATCAAAATTTGTTTTTTCAAAAAACTTTATGAGGACCTCCGTAATGAGTTGGGAAGTTTCATATATACTCACACCATTTTTTTACGCCCATTTCCGCATTTACAATCACATTTTTTAAGAATCGTCTAAATTACCCTATTTTTCGTGTGTATTAGGCCATTGATTTGGCGGCCGTAACACCTAATTTTTTTTTATCAAAACCTTATTGAGGACCTCTTTCATGAGTTAGGTAACCTTCACGCATACTCACACCATTTTTAACGCCCATTTCTGCATTTACAAGCCTTTTATTTTGCTCGAATTCCCCGATTTTTCCTATGTATTAGCTCATGGATCTGGTGTTCGGAGCACTTAAATTTTTTTCTCAAAATGCTTTATAAGGACCTCCGTAATGAGTTAAGGAACCTTCAAGTATACTCACACCATTTTTAATGTCCATTTCCGTATTTACAAGCCCTTTTTTAAGGATCGCCAAATTCCCTGATTTTTCGTGTATATAAGCCATTATATCTGCAACCCAGAGCACCCAAATATTTTTTCTCAAAAATTTTATGAGGACCTCCGTAATGAGTTGGGGAACTTTCTTGTATACTCGTATTATTTTTTTAACGCTCATTTTCGTATTTACAAGTCTTTTTTTAAGAATCGCTCAAATTCTCAATTTTTTGTGTGTATTATCCCATGGATCTTGCGTTTGGAGCACCCGATTTTTTTTTGTTTAACAGCTTTATGAGGACCTCTGTAATGAGTTGGGGAACCTTTACGTATACTCACACCATTTTTTAATGCTATTTTCGCATTTACAAGTCCTTTTTTGAGAATCGCCAAATTTTCTGATTTTTCGTGTGTGTTAGTCCATGGATTTGGGCCCGGAGTGCCCGATTTTTTTTCTCAAAAACTTTATGAGGATCTCCGTTATGAGTTGGGGAACTTTCATGTATACACATATCATTTTTTATGTCTATTTCCGCATTTACAAGTCTTTTTTTTAGAATCGTCCAAATTTCCCGATTTTTCGTGTGTATTAGCCCATTGATCTGGCGCCCGGAGCATCCAATTTTTTTTTCTCAAAAACTTTATGAGGACCTCTGTCATGAGTTGGGGAACCTTTACGTATACTCACCATTTTTTAAGGGTTATTTCCGCATTTACAAGCCTTTTTTGTAAGAATCGCCCAAATTCTCTAATTTTTTGTGTGTATTGACCCATTAATCTGGTAGCCAGAGTACCCAAATTTTTTTCTCAAAAAACTTTCTGAGGGACTTCGTAATGAGTTGGGAAACCTACATGTCTACTCAAACCATTTTTAACGTCATTTCCGCATTTACAAGCTCTTTTTATGAATCGCCCAAATTTCCCAATTTTTCATGTGTATTAGCCCATGGATTTGGCGCTTTGAGCATCCAAAATGTTTTTTTCCAAAAACTTTATGAGGACCTCCATAATGAGTTAGGGAATCTTCAAGAATATTCACACCATTTTAAAGTCTTTTTCTGCATTTACAAGCCCTTTTTTAAGAATCGCCAAATTTTTCAATTTTTCATGTGTATTAGCTCATAAATTTGGTACCGGAGCACACAAAAAATTTTTCTCAAAAAACTTCATGAGGACCTTTGTAATGAGTCGGAGAACCGTCATGCATACTTACACCATTTTTAACACCCAGTTTTGTATTTACAAGTGATTTTATAAAAATCATCAAATTTTCCGCTTTTTCATGTGTATTAGCACATGGATCCAGAGCCTGGAGCACCCAAAATATTTTTCGTAATTTTTTTTATGAGGACCTCCGTAATAAGTTGGGGAGCCTTCACGTATATGCACACAATTTTTTAACGCCCATTTCCGCATTGAAAAACCATTTTTTAAGAATCCCCCAAATTTTCCAATTTTCGGGTGTATCAGCCAATTGATCTAGCGCCCAAAACACCAAATTTTTTTTTCTAAAAAAACTTTTTGAGTACCTCCGTAATTAGTTGGGGAACCCTCACGTATACTACCACCATTTTTTTAATGCCAATTTCTGCATTTACAAACCCTTTTTTAAGAATCACCCAAATTCCTTGAATTTTTGAGTGCGCCCGAAGCACCCAAATTTTTTTTTCTCAAAAAACTTTATGAGGACCTCCGTAATGAGTTGGGGAACCTTCACGTATACTCACACCATTTTTAACGTCCATTTTCTTATTTACAAGACTTTTTTTAAGATTCGCCCAAATTTCTAATTTTTCATATGTTAATACCCATTGATCTGGCGCCTAGAGTATTCATTTTTTTTCTTCTCAAAACCCTTTATGAGGACTTCTGTAATGAGTTGGAGAACATTCACGTATATTCACACCATTTTTAACGCAATTTTTGCTTCTACAAGCTCTTTTTTAAGAATAGCCCAAATTCTCCGATTTTTCGTGTGTATTAGCCCATGAATCTGGTACCGGGAGCACCCACATTTTATTTCTTAAAAAAATTATTATGAGGACCTCCGTAATGAGATGGTGAATCTTTATATCTACACACACCATTTTTTAACGCCCATTACTGCATTGACAAGCCATTTTATAAGAATTGCCCAATTTTTCCAATTTTTCGTGCGTATTAGCCCATAGATATGGCGCCCAGAGCACGCAAATTTTTTCTCCCAAAAAACTTTATGAGGACCTTCGTAATGAGTTGGAGAACCTTCATGTATACTCACACCATTTTTTTAACGCCCATTTCCGCATTTGCGAGCCATTTTATAAAATTCGCCTAAATTCTCTATTTTTGTGTGTGTATGGACCCGTTTATCTGGCGCCCAGAGCACCCAAATTTTTTTTCACAAAAACTTTATAAGGACTTCCGTAATGAGTTGGGGAACCGTCACGTATACCCACACTATTTTTAACACCATTTCCACATTTACAAGCCCTTTTTGAGAATCTCCCAAATTTTCCAATTTCTTGTGTGTATTATCCCATGGATTTGGCGCCCGAAGCACCCAAAATTTTTTTACTCAAAAAACTTTATAAGGACTTCCGTAATGAGTTGGGGAGCCTTCACGTATACTCACACTATTTTTTTAACGTCCATTTTCGCATTTCCAAGACCTTTTTCAAGAATCGCCTAAATTTCTTGGTTTTTCGTATGTATTGACCCTTGGATTTGGCGCCCAGAGCACCCAATAAGTTTTTCTCAAAAAACTTTATGAGGACCTCTGTCATGATTCGGGGAACCTTCACGTATACTCACACCAATTTTTTAATGGCCATTTCGGCATTTACAATCCCCTTTTTAAGAATCTACCATTTCCGGAGCACCCAAATTTTCTTTCTCAAAAATCTTTATGAGGACCTCCGTCATGAGTTGATAAGCTTTCACGTATATTCAGAATTTTTTTTAACCCCCATTTCTGCATTTACAAATCATTTTTTAAGAATGACAATAATAATATGATTTTATGTGTGTATTAGCCCATGGATCTGACGCTCAGAGCACCCAATTTTTTTTCTCAAAAAACTATATGATGACCTCAGTAATGAGTTGGGGAACCTTCACGTATACTCACACCATTTTTGTAACGCCTGTATCCACATTTACAATCCCTTTTTTAAGAATTGCAAAAATTCTCTGATTTTTAGTGTGTATTATCCTATGGATCTGACGTCCGGAGCACCCAATTTTTTTTCTCAAAAATATTAAGTGGACTTCCGTAATGAGTTGGGGGATCTTCTCATATACTCACACCATTTTTTAACGCCCATTTCAGCATTTACAAACCTTTTTTTAAGAATCGCCCTAATTTCCCGATTTTTCGATTGTATTAGCTCATAGATCTGGCTTCCTGGAGCAATCAAAAAAAATTCTCAAAAAACTTTATGGGGACCTCCGTAATGAATTGGGGAACCATCACATATTTTGCTCACATTATTTTTTTAACGCCCATTTCTGCATTTACATGCCTTTTTTAAAAATCTCCCAAATTTCCTGATTTTCTGTGTGTATTAGCCCATGAATCTGGCGCACGGAGGACCTAATTTTTTTTCTCAAAAACTTTATGAGGACCTCCGTAATAAGTTGGGGAATATTCACGTATACTCACACCATTTTTAATGCCTATTCCTGCATTTACAAGCCCTTTTTTAAGAATCGCCTAAATTTTCTGATATTTCGTATGTATTATTCTATTGATCAAGCGCCCGGAGCACCCAATTTTTTCCTCAAAAATCATTATGAGGACCTCTGTTATGAGTTGGGGAGCCTTCCCGTATACTCAGATAATTTTTTAACGCCCATTTCCGTATTTACAAACCTTTTTTAAAGAATCGCATAAATTCTTTAATTTTTCGTGTATTATCCCATGAACACCAATTGTTTTTCTCTAAAAACATTATGTGGACCTCCGTAGTTAGTTGAGAACCTTTTCATATATACTCACACCACTTTTTTAACGCCCATTTCTGCATTTAGAAACATTTTTTTAAGAATCGACAGAATTCCCCGATTTTTTTCATTTGTATTAACCAATGGTTTTGGCGCCCAAAGTACCCAAAATTCTTTTCTCAAAAAACTATATGAGGAACTCCATAATAAGTTGGGGAACCTTCAAGTATACTCACACCATTTTTTTAACGCGCATTTCCGCATTTACATGCCTTTTTTTAAGAATCGCCCAAATTTCTCGATTTTTGTTGTGTATTGACCAATTGATCTGGCGCCCGGAGCACCCTAATATATTTTTCTCAAAAAACATTATAAGGACCTCCGTAATGAGTTTGGGACCCTTCACGTATACTCACATTATTTTTGTTATAGCCCATTTCTGCATTTATAAGAGTTTTTTAAAGAATCGCCCAAATTTCACGATTTTTAGTGTGTATATTAGCCATAGATCTGGCACCCGGAGCATCCAAATTATTTTTCTCAAAAACCTTTAAGAGGACCTCCATAATGAGTTGGGGAACCTTCACGTATATGCACACCATTTTTAGCGCCCATTTCCGCATTTACAAGCCCTTTTTAAGAATCGCCCAAATTTTTTAATTTTTCGTTTGTTAATTAAGTCCATGGATCTGGCGCCTAGTGCAACCAAAATGTATTTCTCAAAAAAATTTATGAGGACCTCCATAATGAGTTGGAGAACCTTCACATATACTCACACCATGTTTTCAAAGCCCAGTTCCGCGTTTACAAGCCTTTTTAAAGAATCGCCTGAATTTCCCAATTTTTCATGTGTTAGCCCATGGATCTGGAGACCGAAGCACCCAAAATTATTTTCTCAAAAAACTTTATGATGATCTTTGTAATGAGTTGGGGAAACTTCACGTATACTCACACCATTTTTTAACGCCTATTTCCACATTTACAAGTCTTTTTTTATGAATCGCCAATTTCCCCAATTTTTCGTGTGTATTAGCCCATGAATCAGGCGCCCAGAGCACCCAATTTATTTTCTCAAAAACCAGTATGAGGACCTCTGTAATGAGTTGGGAAACCTTCACGTATACTCACACCATTTTTTTAATGCTCATTTCCGCATTTACAACCCTTTTATAAGAATCACTCAAATTCTCCGATATTTCGTGTGTATAATCCCATGGATTTGACGCCCGGAGCACCTAAAAATAATTTCTCAAAAAACTCTATAAGGACCTCCGTAATGATTTGGGGAACCTTCACGTATACTCACACCATTTTTTCTCTCATTTCCGCATTTACAAACTCTTTTTAAGAATCGCCTAATTTCCCCAACTTTTCGTATGCAATATTCCATGGATCTGGCGTTCGGAACACCCAAAAAAAAAAAACTTTATAAGGACCTAACTTCACGTATACTCACACCATTTTTAACACCCAATTCTGCATTTACGAGCACCTTTTTACGAATCGCCAAAATTCTTGAATTTTTCGGGTGTATTAGCCAATAGATCAGGCGCCCGGAGCAACAAAAAAAATTTAGTCAAAAAACTTTATGAGGACTTCCGTAATGAGTTGGAGAACCTTCTCGTATACACACACCATTTTTTAACGCTCATTTCCGCTTTTACAAGCCCTTTTTAAGAATCACCAAATTTCTCGATTTTTCGTGTGTATTATCCCATGGATCTGGCATCCGGAGCACCCAATTTTTTTCTCAAAAAGTTGTATGAGAACCTCCGTAGTGAGTTGGGGAACCTTCACATATACTCACACCATTTTTTTAACTCCCATTACCGCATTTACAAGCCCTTTTTTCAAGAATCGCCTTAATTCCCCAATTTTTCGTGTGTGTAACCACTTGGATCTGGCGCTCGGAGCATTCAATTTTTTTTCTCAAAACCATTTTATCATGATCTCTGTAATTAGTTGGGGAACTTTCACGTATACTCACACCATTTTTTAAAGCCCATTTCCGCATTGTCAAGCCTTATTTTAAGAATTTCCTAATTTTTCGTGTGTATTAGCCCATGGATCTAGTGCCCGAAACACCCAAAAAAAATTCTCAAAAAACTTTATGAGAACCTTCATAATTAGTTGGGGAACCTTCACGTATACTCGCACCATTTTTTTAACGCCCATTTCCACATTTCCACATTTACAAGCCCAGGATCTTGTGCGCGGAGCACCAAATTTTTTTTTATCAAAAAACTTTATGAAAGCCTCCGTAATTAGTTGGGGAACCTTCACATATACTCACACTATTTTTAACACCCATTTTCGCATTTACAAGCCTTTTTTTAAGAATCGCTCAAATTCTCTGAATTTTCGTGTGTTATCCCATGGATCTGGCGCTCGAGGAACCTAAAAAAATTTCTCAAAAAACTTAATAAGGACCACCGTAATGAGTTGGGGAACCGTCACGTATACTCACACCATTTTTATAACTCTCATTTTCGCATTTACAAGCACTTTTTAAAGAATCGCCCAAATTCCCTGATTTTTTATGTATATTATTATCCCATGAATCTGGTGTTCTGAGCACCCAAAAATTTTTATTTTCAAAAATTTGTATCAGGACCTGCGTAATGAGTTAAGGAACCTTCACGTATACTCACACCATTTTTTAGCGCTCATTTTCGCATTTACAAGCCTTTTTTTAAGAATCGCCCAAATTCCCCAATTTTTCGTGTGTATTATCCCATGGATCTGGCTCCCGCACCACCCAAAATTATTTTCTTAAAAAACTTTATAAGAACCTCTATAATGAGTTGGGGAACCTTCACATATATACACAAACCATTTTTTTTAACACCCATTTCTGCATTTACAAGTTATTTTTTTAAGAATCGCCCAAATTACCTGATTTTTCGTGTGTATTAGCCCATGTATCTAGCGCCTAGAACACCCAAAAAATATTATGAGGACCTTCGTAATGAGTTGGGGAATCTTCACACCATTTTAACGCTCATTTTCATATGTACTAGCCCTTTTTTAAAAATCGTCAAATTCCTTGATTTTTTGTGTGTATTAGCACATGGATCTGGCGCTCGGAGTACCAAATATTTTATCTCAAAAAACTTTATGAGCACCTCCGTAATGAGTTGGGGAAACTTCATGTATATACTCACACCATTTGTTAACGCCTATTTCCGCATTTACAAGCCCTTTTTTAAGAATCGCCTTAATTCTCTGATTTTTCGTTTGTATTAGCCCATGGATCTGGCACAACCTAGAGCACCCAAAAAAATAATCTCAAAAAACTTATCCGTAATGAGTTGGAGAACCTTCACGTATAAACACACCATTTTTTAACGCTATTTCTGCATTTACAAGCAATTTTTTAAGAATCGTCCAAATTACTCGATTTTTCGTGTGTATTAGCCAATGGATCTGGCTCCCGGAGCATTCAAAAAGATTTACTGAATTTTTGTGTGTTATCCTATGAATATTTTGGTGATATGACTTTTAGTTGATTTTTTATTTTTGCGAAACCTTTACGGAATACTCTGTAGGGAGTTGTGGATTAGTAGGTACAATCTCACCTTTTTTGCGTATTTTAAGATATTTAGGAACTAATTTATAAGAATTATGCAATTTTCTCGATTTTGTATGTTCTAAATTTTCATAATCTCCTTGATGTATCATAAAAGATCATCTCCTCATCTTGAATTGGAGGACACACTTTGTTGCATATTTCTGTGGGATCACAAGCCTATTAAGCTTTTCAATATCATTGGAATTAGCTTCTTTTGAAAAAGTGGCTTAGATGAGATTTTAACATCACTCTTTTTGTCACGCCCCGAGACTACCCCCGAGACGCGGACACGGGACCTAGAACCACAAGTGATCCCAAGCTAACCCTGCTGGCATGATCATGAGCATACT
>JAJONZ010010783.1:0-38774 GCA_029582445.1 Solanum paucissectum | reverse complement strand
AAATATTCAATATTATTGTCATTCTTAGTGTTGAATTGATTTTCTTTTTGCATTAGTATTAATTTGATTTTGATTTAAGTTTTATTATAATTATCAACATTTATGAACTATAATCTTTATTGGACCATTCCGAATTCAAAGTTTTAAACTTGAAATAATATATTAAAAGATAAAAACTATGAAATAGAATAGGAAATATTTTAAAATTATATCAATGTAAATATTTTTATGTATAAAATAAAATTTTAAAATTACATATATAATGTCGGATTGGTTTGGTCTCGAGTTGATTTTTTGTAGTTAAAATCAACCCAACCCAAATATAGTCGGGTTTTTTTTTCCAATACCAAATCAAGTCAAACCAAATCACTAGTCGGGTTTTTTTATTCAGTTTGACTCATTTTACAGTTTGGTTTGGTTTTATACACCCCTAATTAATGAGTATGTTTTGCTTCAAATGTTTTAACCCTCATTTGTTTTTAGATGTGAATGTATTTGCGGTGTCGTTTGATTTCGAGAAAATAATCAAAATGATCCTTAATGTATGGAAGTTGAAGTGTTTTGGTGCTTTATCTATCCCACTTAATAGATATAGTCCTTAATATATGTAAAATAAAATCATTTTGATTCTAAACCTAAAACTTAATACTTATTCGTTAACTTTAACGGGAAAAACTAAAAAAAGCATCCTCCTACTCTACGCAGTACGCACTCTCTCCTCCTTTCTTCCTCGGCATTGCTGCTTCTATAATTGAATTTCTATGTTCTTTTTTGTCCAAATTGTTTCACAATTGGTTCCAGACAAAAATTAATTTTCTTTTGTTTATAAGCAAGCAGCATACATTTTAAATTGATTATGAAAACTCTTAAAAATAGTATTGTCTGTGTTTGTGTCGCGTTTCTTCCATCAGGTCTGCCCAATTTCTCCTAAAATTTTATCAGATTTCACCCCTTTGAATCGACGGGGTTTATCATTTGCCTCCATGGATCGATTTCTGATTCTAAATCGTGATCTTAAACTTGATTCTTGTTGTAAGTTGGCCAAATTCTTTTTTTTTTCTCTTTAATCCCCTTCATCATCAATGTCTATTTTTCTCTGGGAGTGTGGGAGTTTCTTAAATTTTAAATTGTTTTGTTGAAATTCATGTCGTGGTAGAAGTAGTAGCAGGGAGAGGAAGAAAGGAGGAGGGAGAGGGTAGATGATTTGAGTTTATCTGTTAAACTTTAACGAATATTGTTAAGTTTTAGGGTTAGAACCAAAATAATCACATTTTATATACATTTAAGGACTATATCTATTAATTGGTATATATCATCAAATCACTTCAACCTCCATTTTCTCGTTTGATTTCTTTACGGTTCATTCTCACTTTTGTCAAAGTGGTGTAAATGTAATCAAAAGTCTTGGCTATTTCCTCTTTATTTTGATTCACTGCTTCAAGCACAATAGATGTGTCTAATCTTTGTTCTCGAGTGGCTGGATTGTTGTTCGGGCTTATTTGAAGTTCCAAAATCATGATTTAAGATCATAATTTGTACCTTCACGTGTTTGTTTTAATAGGAGAGATAGAGATAGAGATAGATAGATAGAGAGAGGGGGTTTCAAAAGAGATGGCTTTGATGGCAGTGTTGGAGTCAGATCTTCGAGCTTTATCGGCAGAAGCTCGCCGGCGATATCCTGCCGTCAAAGATGCTGCCGAACACGCTATTTTGAAGGTTCTTCTTCATATTCATTTTCAACAGCAAATTAAAATGATAATTGTTTCAATTTTAGTTTGTTGCATATATGCAGTTAAGATCTTTGTCGAGCCCGAGTGAGATAGCACATAACGAGGATATACTAAAGATATTTTTGATGGCCTGTGAAGTTAGGACTGTAAAAATGAGCGTCATTGGACTTTCTTGTCTGCAAAAACTCATTTCTCACGATGTAGTTGCTACTTCAGCTTTGAAGGAGATTCTCGACACCCTCAAAGATGTAAGTTCACATATATTTCTCTACCTTTTCCATGTAACTGGATATAAACAGGTGCCCCATTGACCAATTGCCATAACTTAAGATTGCTAGAGCAGTCAAGTCTAAGGTAAACATATAAACTAGAGCTCACAATCAGTTAAATCTTCATAGAAGTGGGGTTCTCTTGAGTCAGTTCATCTTCATTGCAATATATCTATAATTGATGTTGGTCCCCTCTCCAAACTTTTGAACCTTGTCATCCCTAGGAAGCATGCTGCTAAATCTCTCAGAAGGAGCCTTTTGAGCACCTAATGTAACATGAAAGGAAGCCCCTTCTCAAGATAAAAAGAAAAAAAAACTTTCTGTATAAAAAAGGTATTGAAAGCAAATTATGCTGGATTTCAGGTAACCTAAAATAGTATACCTACTAGTCCTTCAAGATGGTCCAGTGATTTGGACTTGGGACTTCCATGTTGGAGGTCTCAAGTTCGAAACCCCTTGCCAGCAAAAGCAAGGGGTTTGCCTTCTTGGTCGAGCTTGTCATACCAGGCTTGCCTAGTGCGGGTTACCTCTCCTATGTGGTTTGCGAGTTATTGCATAGGAACGGAGGTTTTACCCTGGGCGCACCCAAAGGGAAGTGGCTGTGGATTTCTCTTGTCATAAGAAAAATAGTATACCTACTAGTTCTTCCCATGCTATAATACTTCCGAATTAGAAACCAATGCCGGGATTCTGAGTCCAAACATAACAAATTGCTTCTATACTCTATATTTGCATCATTTAAAAGCTGCCTCTTTTCTAAATCTTTTCACAGCACGGGGAAATGGCTGATGAGAGTCTTCAACTTAAGACCTTGCAGACAATCCTCATTATATTTCAATCTCGTTTACAACCTGATAATGAGGTAATTGTTTATTTCTTGCCTATCTTGATTATGATAGTAATTAGTTGGCTGTTCCATGTGTTTCTGTGATATGGCTGAATCAGTGCTATAGGACATTGAACAACTAAGTGATTGCCTGAATCTACCGAAGCAGAAAAGTGCAAAACTTCTTATTCATGTATGCTTAATCTAGTTTTGTCTGTTCCTTGAAAAGAAAAACTGGAATTTTGTCAGACTTTTGAGGGCCTGTGATGGACAACAATATCCTTTGTGGGCACCTTCCTGTTGCATCTGATTTGTGAATGTTGACTCCATGTCTAATATCTTTAATTTTCTGTCTTATGTGAGTTGCAGTATTATAAAGCACATAACTTTGTTCTAAAACCTTTATGTGAGTATGGAGTGTTGCTCAGAACTCATGTTCATGGTTAATGAATTTAAAACATTTGTTTGATTGTGAAACCTGATACGTAGAAGTTTGTATAACAGAAATAACATACAGCTGTATATTAAAGAATGATAAAAGCCTAGGTTATAGCCAGTGAGTATGTGATAGCATGTAATGGAAGGAAGGTAGAGAGAGAAATGAGGGGAAGCAACCTTAAGAAAAATCCTTCTTCTAATTCCATCCACTGTTCCCAGTTTTCTCTTAAGGTGGGAAATCGTATTTTAAGAGAATTGTGGTTGGTCTTCCTTTTCGAACTGGATATGCATTAACTTTTCTATAACTTTCAGGAATACACTGCTCAAGCTCTTGGTATCATTCTTCGCCTTCTTGAACACAATAGATCCTCTGATAGTGTGCGAAAGTGAGTTTAAAGGATGAAAGTTCAATGCATTAAGTTGGCTGTTCCCTTTCTATCTCCTGTTTCATTTGGGTGCTCATACTTTGAAAATTGTTTCAGTACTGCTGCTGCAACTTTTAGGCAAGCTGTGGCATTGATATTTGACCGCGTGATTTCTGCTGAGTCACTTCCAGCCGGGAAATTTGGTTCTGGAGTGTACATTTCTCGTAGCAGTTCAGTTACTAGTGATGTCAATCGCAATATAAATCATCTAGAGTATGTACACATCCTGATAACTTCTTTTTTTCTTTCAATGATAAGTACACGTCCTGATAATATAATGAATTTAGTTTTTTCCGTCCTCTTCTCTGCATGTCCAACAACTCATTACTATATTCCACTTATGGTGATTCAGCAACTTAATAGATGTCTATTGGGTGGTCTGGCCCGTCTTTGCTTCTTGAAGTTGAACATACCTAGTATTTCCTACTGCGTTAACTGTGTGTTATATTCCCACTGTCCATGCTTGTGTAGTTAGTCATTATTAGTACTGCACCTACACTAATCTATGAGTGATCATAAAGAACTCTATTTGTTTAAATCTTGTATTTCAAGTATTTTGCCTCAAGGACATCTTCTCCTCTTGTTGTACTCTTCCTTCTTATTGACTAAATCTTCCCTTTTTAATGAAAGATCATTTTTTTCTGTGCAAGCTATGCTATTCTACTGGCATTCACGAAGTTATGTTAGTGGTTGATCTAGTTGGGTAGTTTAAAGAATTTGCGTACTTGTCTTATGAAGTCTGATGTTATGATTTACGAATTTCAATTTCTGCGACATACTTGAACAGGTCATTGGAGCAAGAGGTTTGTTCTGGAGGTCCATCACTGATGAGGGATATCCTAACTAATTCTGGAAAGCTCGCACTTCGGTTGCTCGAGGACCTGACAGCTCTTGCTGCAGGTGGATCTGTATGTGCCGATATGAGTGGTTCTTCTTCTTGTTTGAAATATATTCAAAATCTTTGGACCGTCTCCTTTCTGAAAGTGATCCATTATATTTGTGCTTTCCGTTGCAAATTTAAGTGTTAGATTCCTCCCTGATATTATGTTTGTTTTGTACTTCAGGCTGTTTGGCTACGTGCCAGTTCCATTCAACGGACATTTGCACTTGATATACTTGAGTAATGATCTAACCTTTTAGATATTATTCTTCTGTCCCCTTAGATATGAATTCTACTTGATGCTTGTGGAGTGTATCACATGAATGTGTAGCATTATAATAGTTACCTCTTCAAAAAATTGCTGTACTTGCTAAATTAAGCTTGTAAAAACTGTTACTTGTTCAACTTTTGAGTAATACATTAATTTCCTACATCCCCTATCTAGTGGAGTTTTGAAAGTCTTGCCATTCTTTTCCCAAATACATATCATGATTGAGTTATTGACATAATTTGTTATGTGTACATTATATATATATATATATACACACACACACATCGTGAAATTGTGGGCCAGCTGATGCATGTTTCGAAACTCGGTGGATAATGGTTGCGTTCCACATCGTTCTGCACTTAGTTGATTGATTTGATTGTCCATGGCTGGAGAGCCTTGATGCTATATAAGAGTAGGCCATGCTTTAGTCTTTAGAGCATGAGCTAAAGTAGCAGCTGTACTATTTTATCCAGTGTTTGTAGGAGGAGGAGGCAACTAAACATGTTTATGTAGATGGCCTGAATGAGTCTGAAAGAGTTTGCTGTAGAAGTTGACTAACTTATATAATAGTTTGTTTTTTCTTATGTTGCTTTATTTCTTTTCAGATTTATTTTATCCTATTATGTGGTGTTGTTCAGAGCATTGGTTCCTTATGAAGAGGTACAGGGATATCGTCTTTTGTTCTAGTTGTATTGGTTTTATCCATTTTCAATTTGGTAACTTCTAATTGCAGGTACTCCGTCGCCAGATATGCTCACTTCTGATGACATCACTTCGTACTGATACTGAGGTGATAGTTCTTCCATCTGGAATTTAGTCTCAGTGAAGCAGATTTAAGCATACACTTTGAACTGCTGTCTTCACAAGAATCTGCTTCATTATTTTCTTTGTATCTGATACATTCTCCTGTGAACAGCTTGAAGGAGAATCTGGAGAACCTTATTTCCGGCGTTTGGTGTTGCGTTCAGTAGCCAACATAATCAGGCATTACAGTTCTTCACTTATAACTGAATCTGAGGTAGAATTTTAACTATTTTATGACCTTTGCTGTCCCCTATAGTGGTCATCATGGATTCTTTCTGAGACGAAATTCCATCTATGCTGACAAACTATTCGCCTTATGTTAAGAATATTCTAAAGGTCATTATTTATCATTTTTATTCTAAAATAAGAATATTGTAAATGATATTGTGTATCAATTAGGACTAATCCGAATTAACCAGACTGAGAGCCTGTTTGGATTGGCTTATTTGAAGTGTTTTTAAAGCCAAAATAGCTTATAATCCAAAATAGCTTTTAAGCACTTTAGGAGTGTTGGAGTAAATTAAAAAAGTGCTTATAAGCACTTGGTTTTAAAGCTAAAATGATAAAGTAAGCCAAAAACCATAAGTTAGGATTTCTTACTTGGCTTTTTGCCAGATTCATCTCTGAAAAGAGAAACTTTCTAAGAAGATCAAGGGGTATTAGAAAAATCTCTGATGTCATTGAAGACTTGAAGCTGATTGATATACAACTTGAAGACAGCAACTTGGTTTAAAGGGGATAATCAGGAGATAGCCTCTAGGATTGACAGGATTGGGATGAAAACTTCAACAATTTAAAACAAATGCCACTGCAGAGGCTAAGGTCTGACCACTCACCTATTGTATTACAAGAGGGAGGGTGGAACAAGAACAAAAGCTACTTCAAATTTTAAAATTGGTAGCTTGGCACAAAAGGATTTAATGAGAATTAAGGAATGGTGGAGCTCTTTCAACTCCACTTGAAAGCCGAATTTCATTCTTGCATCCAAGCTTAAAGCTCTAAAAACTAAGCTTAAAGGAATGGAACAAGAGTGAACAAGGAAACCTGAGAACAAGAAGAAGGAGTTTACTTAATAAACTAACCGATTTGACAAAATAATGCAAGAAAGAAGGCTTACTGGAGAGGAGACAGACTGGAGGGCAACAAGTTTGTTGGAGTAAAAATGAAGAAATATCTTGGAGGCAAAAGTCAAGGTCATTGTGGCTAAAAGAGGGTGATAGAAACACCATTTTTTTTCACAAAATGGCAAATGCACACAAAAGGTACAACAACATTGAACAACTCATGATTCAGGGAGAATTATCTCAAGATCCAGGAAGAATTGAAGGGGAAATTGGGAATATCACAGAAAGTTATATTGTGATACCACAAGCTGGAGACCAACTTATTTGTTTCCTAATTTTCCCCGACTAACAAATGAGGAAAAGGAGATGCTACGAGGGTTTTTTGAGGAGAGTGAAGTTCTGAGATGTCTAAAACTATGTGCAACAGTCAAAACACCCGGCCCATATGGCTTCACAATGGGTTTATTCATAAAATGTTGGGAGATTTTGAACCAAGAAATCATGCTGACCTTTCAGAATTTTCATGAACACGAAAGGTTTGAAAGAAGTCTTTTATGCCACTTTTTTAACTCTCATTCCAAAGAAAGAAAGAGCCAAAGAGTTGAGGGATTTTAGACCAATGTATATAAAAGTTATTTGCCAAAGTACCAGCAGAATGGTTAAAAGTGGTGATAGCCAAGTTGATTGATCCACAACAAATGGCCTGCATCAAAGGTAGACATATCATGGATGCAGTGCTAATAGCTAATGAAGTTGTTGACTCTAGACTAAAGCAGAAAATGCCTGGAATCTTGTGTAAGCTAGACATGTAGAAGACGTATGTCCATGTTAACTTGGAGTACTTATGGGATTCTATGAGAAGAATGGGTTTTGTCCAAAAGTGGATACAATGGGTCAAATACTGCATCTCAACGGTAAGATTCTTAGCGCTTATCAATGGCTCATCGGCAGGATTTTTCCATGCACAAGTGGTTTAAGACGAGGAAATCCTTTGTCACCCTTTCTCTTCTTAATAGCCATGGAGGGTCTTAATAGCATGATCAAAACAACAAACATGAATGGGTGGCTCAGAGGGTTTGATGTGGCTAGAATTGGAGAAAGGAACCTATAGATAATTCACTTGCAATATGCTAATGATACTCTGTTACTTTGTGATGCTGAAGAGGATCAACTCTGGACCCTTAGGGTGATTGTGGTACTTTTTGAAGGGATTTCTGGGTTTCGCATCAATTGGAGGAAAATTTTTCCTATATCCTATTAGTGAGGTGCAAAACATGGAGATTTTGAATGCAATCGTAGGTAGGGAATTGGGGAATCAACTGAAATATGGAATAGTGTAATTGAAACATGTGAAAAGAAATTGGCAAGATGTAAGACTCAATATCTCTCCAGGGGAGCCAGACTAACTCTCATCAACTCAGTCCTTGATTCACTCCCAACCTATATGATCTCTGTTTTCCCCATTTCAGAAAGGGTTATTAATAGTCTCTCATCAACAAAAGACCATTGGATAATTTTGGACACCTTATGGATGGAGCTTCAACTTCAGAAGACATTTAAATGATTGGGAGATCCAAAGAGTTGTAGATTTCATTAGTACCATCGAACAATTCAAGGGACATAGGCAAGTCAAGATACCTTATGGTGGAAAGGTAATAAGAAGGGCCAGTTCAAAGTAAGTAATGCTTACAGGTGAAGGAATCAAACACCTCACTACATAAGAAACTGGCCATGGAAAGACATCTGGGAAAACAAAATCCCACACAAAGTGGCCTGCTTTATCAGGAAGCAAGTCTCACCCAAGATAATCTGAAGAGGAGAGGGATACCACTTTGTCCTACGTGTTTTTTGTGGGGAAAATACTGACTCCAATCGAGTATGTTTGTGGAGAAAATACTGACCAATAATCCAATCGAGTATGTTTGTGGAGAAAATACTGGCCAATAATCCAACTGAGTATGAGACACACAATTAACCATCTATTTTTTCATTGCAAAGGCACTGGACAACTATGGAGGATTTTCTTTTAAATCCCAAAGGCATCTCATGACTATGCACGAAAAGATTACCGAAGCAATGCAGAGTTGGGAGAAAGCTGGTGTGCAAGCCAAAAACAGAGATATATGGAGAATTGTCCCTGCAAATCTAGTGGACAACTTGGAAGAAGAGGAATGCTAGATGTTTTTATAGCATAGAGAATAGTATGCAAAAGATTAAGCTAAATTGCCTTTTGTTACTATGTTTTTGGTGTAATCAAATTTATTCAAATGACACTATCTCCATAATTGATGTTCTAGAATCATTTTAGAAAGGAGTTAGCAGGATTTTGAAGTAAATTTTGTAAATTTGGTTTTCAGTACAACCTATGTACTGTTTGTGAGAAATATATGTATTTACATGTTCAATTTTTCTTTTATTATAATAATTAAGGAGTATTGTAAATTACAACTTTCATTCAATAGTCATCATATATCATTCACTCAAAAACACATGCTAAATGGAAAAAGACGTAACTATGTTGCGAATTGCAATCAAAACAATTATTTTCGACAGTGTGATTAGACCCATATAGAGCACGAGATTTCCTTTTTCTAGTACTACTTAAACGTAATAGCATGACAGAATCATCATTTAAGTTTTGTCTTAATATTCTTTCCCATGTTCTTTGTTTCTCACACCTTAAAAGAGAGAGAAAAGGATAATGTTGATATTGGGATACTTCGGAAAACCTAAAAGAGAATACAATATTGATAAAGAAACAGAGAGTATACAAAGTGAAAGGAAGTAGGAGGTTAGGAATTAGGTTAAAGAAAAGAGGGGATAGGAGAGCATGGAGAACTAATGTAGAAGATGAGTGGCAAGACTTTGATTTTCACCAACTTGCAATATATATTCTATAATCATTAAGACTGTCCTACAATTGTGATGCATAATGTTAGATAGGAGGGGAAAGATGAAAGTGAATTAGAATTAACCTTAGATTCCTTATTGGAAACAAAAAGAACTTTGAACCGTAACCTAAATCTTGGTAAATCTTTTTGATAAAGTATATTCTTAAAAGATTTGTGACGTGTTAGTACACAAACTACGAGTACTTGTATTTCTTTCTTTAGTTCTCTACTCCACGTTACTATAGTACACTTTTTTCTCCTCATTCTCTAGTTTCGCAGAGGGCATGCTTACTTTATCTAATGCCAAATTTATTAACAAATCTCCTGATCTTTTAGTCTTGCTTGATTTGAGATATTTTGCTATTTATTTGTTATTTCTGATTGGCAACTTTATTTCCTATTTATGAGAATCTTGCACCACTAAACTAGTCAATCCTCTTTTGGACAGGTATTTCTCAGCATGTTGGTGAGGGTTATATCTCTAGACCTACCATTGTGGCATCGCATTCTTGTTCTTGAAATCTTGAGGGTATTTTCGGGATTTTCTTATTTTTTGGAATTATTCTCCTGTAGTTATTGCTTCCAACCTTTACATTGAATCTACAAAGTAGTCAAGTGAATACTAAGGTGCCGTTTGGTAGAGTGCATTAGCAAAAATAGTGCATGCATTAATTTTGTGTATTAGTAATCCCTTGTTTGGTACACTTTTTCATGCTATGAATAACTAATGTAACACTCTATTGTGTATTGAGGAGTGTATTACTAATACCATGGATTTCTAGGTATTAGTAATGCAAAAGAGGGATTTAATACATGCATTAGCATGGTTAAAGACACAATTACCCCTTAAAAACACTTTTACATCTTTTCCACCTAAATTGTGGAGGATACTTTTGTAAATAAATATTTTTATACAATGCCTACTATTTTTAATACACCAAACCAAACAATGCATAAGAAATAATCTATGTATAACTAATGCAAGTATAACTAATACAAGCATTACTAATACACTTTATTGAGCATTATTTTTATACACTCTACCAAACGACCCCTAACTTTTTTCTAATCTAATTTATAATAACTTTGCTTATTTGACAGGGTTTTTGTGTGGAAGCACGCACTATGCGAATTCTTTTCCTTAATTTTGACATGTAAGCTTCCTCAACTTATGATGATTGGATTTTTCTTTGTTGATAATTTTTTGGATGAAACATAGTTTTTGCAAATAATATTTTTTGGATGAAACCTACTTTTTGCCGATAATATGATCTTGTTGGTTTTTTTTACTTCACCCCTTAGATTGTGAAATTATGTGAACTACTTGTGTTTTTTCGGGTACTTGTTAAGCATGTAGGATGCGGATGTGTGGGCACACGAGTAGAGATAAGTTAAGGTACAAAGATATACGACACAATGGGGGAGTGGCCTCAGTGATGGACAAAATGCAGGAAGCGAGTCTATGACCCATGATCCAAGAGTGCTAGACTGTGACACACAAGCAAAAGAATTACTCGCAACAGAAACATCAGGTTGTGCAACCGAAACTACTTGTGGAGACGTTTGTTTATTTGCACGATACCGAAGGAACTCATCATATTCTGTCTGAGCAATATGAGCATTATTGGATGGTTGATTAGGTTGAGCACCATATGCTACTGGTGGAGATGTCTGTTTACTTGCGCGATTTTGAAGGAGCTCATTATATTCCTTTAGAACAATAGGATCATAACTGGGTGGTGGACCATGCAAAATATAACATATGTCACGAGTGTGTCTAGGTTTATGACAATGACTACACTTGGATTGAGGTATCCCAAAACGCCCTGCCCCTCGCCGATTCTCCATAGACTGGTATGTACGCTTTTTCGTGGTTTGAGATGCGAGAATAGAGGAGTCAACAATGGGTGATGAAGCTTCTTTGTGACTGGGAGGTGCAACAAGACGAAGCAGACGAGAGAATAATTCATCAATTGAGGGAACCCTAGCTAGAATCTGGTCACGCACAGAGTTATTATCAAAAAAAGTCCAACGAGTGTAAGAACTAGAAACAATGTCTGCCTTTGCTCTTGTTGCTTTTCCACGTTTTTAGTGATAGGCATCAACGTTTCAAATTCCTCCATGACTGTCTGTACTTGTCCCAAGTAAGTAGACATCATATTCTTGTTTCTTTAAGTTGGTCATCCGAGTTATCACATCATAGTATCGAGATATGTCATTAGTGTATAAAACACGTGCCTTCTCCCAAACTAAATAACATGTCTGGAATGGGCGAAACAAGGGCATCAACTTAAAATCAATAGAGCGCCAAAGGAGACTACATAATTGGGCATCCACTTTCTCCCATTGTGCTTTGGCTTTTGCACCTTCGTCATTAGACTTTGTCTTTTCATCTACCACACAAGCATTGTTTGTTAAGTGATCCTGAACACCTTGACCCTTGCACCACAACTCAACTGAAGATGCCCAAGCTAAATAGTTTGAACTTCCCATTAATGGTTTTGAAGTGATTATAAGGCTTGAACTTCCAATCCCCGTATTCTTGGTGCCAAAAACATCACACTCGAAAGACATTTTTCGAAATTTGACTTAGAAAAGAGTAAGAAACTCGCTGGAAACTGCTACAGTGGTCTGGAAATATTGGAAGCTGCCGGAATCTTCCCACAGTGGCCTGAAAATTCTGATTTTGCCGGGAACTTGCCGGAAACTGCCCTACAGTGGTTTGATTTCGCCGGAAACTGCTTGAAAATCACCGGAATCCTAATTCCGCTGATCGGATCTGGAGAAAACTGAATGGGTTCTGATCGGAAATACTGGACGACCCCAAGACGACCCCAACAGAAGAAAAAATTCTCGAAAACATTGATCGGAACAGCCCTCACGGCCGGTGGGCCAAATCTCGCCGGAAACTACAACCTTCGATCGGCGCGTGAGAGCGAGTGCGTTGATATTTTCCGGTGATTCTGGCTGGGGTTTGGTCGCAAGAGCTTTCTGAGCCTCGTGGTGATGTTGATTTTCCCACAACACCCACAGAAAGAAAAAATAGAAAATAAAGTTTACACAAATCGGACCCAACAACCACTGGAAATTGACATACAATGACTTGTTTGTTCTCACCGATGCTCTGATACCATGTGAGAAATATATGGGAAAAAATATTATTGAATTGTGTCTAAATTGTTACATTGAGACCCTATTTACAGACTCTACATTGGAATCCTTTTCCAACTAGGATTCCCATTCTTATTCTAATTCCTATTTTAAGTAGGAAATACTTATTTCTATTCTAACAGTAAATATGGTAAGTGACTTAATTTACTCCTATTGGCTATTGTTAGTAGGTTGTGATTTCCTTTCCTTTTTAGAATATGTTAAACATTAATATGTAATCCCCAATAGCTTGAGGGAGTAATCAAGCCAAGCTCTCTCATATTTTCTCTTCCGCTTCATTAAATAAATGATATGTGCCCAACTCCTCAAATCCATTTCACAGTGCTTGCTTCTCCTCTCTTCTACAGAAAGCCAAATCAAACTCCTCCTATCTAAAGACCCCACAGAAATTTGAAAAGTAGGCTGCTCAGTGGGGGAAAAAGAGGAATTAGATTGTTTCATGCATCTATTTTGTGGAGATTATGGAAATCAAAGTTGCAAGGAAGCTGCTAAACATGTTATCAGGGTTTCATCTTCTACCATAGCATGGAGGTGATCACTACGTGTAATACCAAGAAGCTGCTCCTGCCACTTCTGAAGATTCTGAATTGGTCTGTAGGAATGTTGTGCCTTAGAGTTAGCAACTGCAGAGTTCACTTTACTTGCTGTGAAATTTATGGCAAGAAAGCAACAATAGGTTTTATGAATGGAAGATTGAAGCTATACATAGTCTAACATACATAATGCATAGCTTATCTCTGTGGTGTAAACAGAAGGCTATATCTGAAGTGAACATTTATTAGGATTCTTATACTATTGCATGCCAAATTTAGATTGTGTACTAGTTCTGTAATCCTATGCACCTACTTGATGCTAGCTTCCAATAGTAATACGATTGATTTTGCCTGTCTATAAAGTTACCATGTTCCTCTATTCTTCAGTTCTCTTTTTTATATATGTGTGTGTATTTGATTGTATGCAGGCATCCGAAGAACACAAATGTGGTTGAGAGTATGGTAAAAGCTCTTGCTCGTGTCGTTTCGAGTATCCAGGTATACAATATGGGCTCTACTCTTCACTTTATTCCTAATCCATTTTTATTTACCTGTTTTATCTTTCTAATTCCACTATCCTTATAAATAAAAAGAATAATGGTTTGACTCTACAAGTGCAAATTTGTGGTATTTTTTTTTTGTATTGTTGTTGCGTCTTCCTCTTAAATTTGGCAATAGACCTAACTATCTCTTCCCGGAGCTTATTTTAATTTTATAAGTAACATGCGAGAGAGAAAATGGATACTAGAGAGAGACTCCTACTTCTCTCTAGACGCTAGGAAGCTCAAGATTCATCCTTACAGGAGATTCTCTTTGCTCCAGCTCTGGCTTTGGACGGGGAGTGTAGAAGACTGAAGGGAGAACATGAACTGAGGTTCACACTATCTATGAGACATATCTCAGAGAGGAAAGCTTTCCTTGCGATGTGCTTGGTGGGAAGGTTCGAGAAGAAGTTACTTCGCCAGATCCGGTAGCGTCTTGGGCAGCGAAGGTCTGGGATGCCAACCCATGGATCAAAGTGTCCTCTATGGGAGACTCAACGTTCTTATTCAGGTTTCCTAGTGAGAGTAGGCCTGTGCACAAATCGGTTCAACTCGAATTTTCGAGCCGAATCAAAGCAATTCGGAAATACAATTTAGATTATACAATTTGAATTTGGTTTACAAATTCAATTTTAAATATTATGATTTCCTAGTGCGGATATGGTTGGATGTATTTACCATACCAGCAGACCCAAAAACTGAATTGTGTAAACGCTGATAAAAGATACTAGTACCAAAACATGTGGTTAAACATTTCCGTAAACCCCTTGATAGCAATAAGTATTTATTAATCATACATATAGGATTATCTATTTTGAGAAGGGCAGTAGGGTATTTTTGAGTGTGTAGAAATATATAGAGTGTGCCTCAATAAAATATGCTGTTATGCTTGTAAGCTTGGAGTAGCACAAGTTGTCAAGCTCTTGTTTTGCCATTTATATGCTATTATGTTTACAAGTTTGTGATTCTTTTTTTGGTTAATATCTTGGTTACTTAAGGCTGCAGTTTTAAGATTTCGTTACTTTTGACTATTTTTTCTGTAAAATTATAATGAAAATAGTTGTTTGTTTAGATTTTGAGACCTAACAAAGCAATTTCTGTAACCTAATCGAAATAATAAAAACATGAATGGAATTGGACTTGGAATGGACTGAGTTTGGATGATAATTTTAGAAACTTTATAGATGGTCTGAGGCAGCAACTCTGGAACTCTACAGAAAGAGAGATGGAACTGGGGTGGTGATTGTCATATGATTACCTTTACATCTTTGGTGTTATGAGCTCTTGAGTGTGGGGCTTTTGAGGTGAATTGCAATCGTACTGATGTTTCTAGAGTTAAGAGTTTTGGTGAGAAAAGGTGGGAGAGTACCGGTGTCTATAGGAGGGGGGGGGGAATATTTAGGGCCTGGTTTACACCAGAGTTTGGCCCTGAAAATTTTAAAGTGGGGCCTGGTCGAGGAGGAGAAGAGGAGGGTGGGAGGATAAAAAGAGGAGGTTGGAAGAAACTCTCCTAAGGGAGTTAGCAGCTCATCCACCGGAAGGTATGGAGGACACACAGATGACGGATAGGGGATAAAGAGTCAATGGCCAGTTTGAATTTGATAAAGGTAGGGCACAAAAGAGAGTGGGGAAAGTCACTACCCTTAGATTAGTGAACCGGTGTTGAGATAGAATTTAAACCGATTCAATAATAGATCTAGACCGGTTAACTCTCTTTAAAAAACCCAAACTGGCTGGTTTGGCTACAACAGAAATCAGTGACAACGTGGCGATAATTGGTGGAGTTTTTAGGCTTAACTTCAACTCTAAAAACAAAAATAAAGGCAAGAAGAAGAGAAGAAATATTGGCTGCTTGAAAGATGATTTTTCATTGAATTGAAATGGTGTTTAAATACAGAAAAAATGCAACAACTAGAGCCTATGTCTAAGCAGCTACTTTCCACATGATTCCATGATAAATAAACTCCTAAAAATAACAACTAACTCCTAAAAAACAACAACTAGCTTAAACTGTTGAAGATGGCTAAAAAGCTGGAGAAAATCCAACAACTCCTATTGACTAGTTACTGCAGTAATGGAGGCAATTAATCAACACTTCACCTTGCTTCAGTTGCTGCAAATTCCAAGTCTTTCTTTGAGGCAAATCTGCTTCTTGGCAACACTTTTGTAAAAATATCCGCCAGTTGAAGATCCGTCTTGCAATACTTTAACCCAGCAGATCCTTCTTTCTGCGCGTCTCTGAGAAAGAATAATTTGATATTGAAATGCTTGTTTTTCCATGAAAAACTGGATTATTTGAGATAGCAATAGCTGCTTGATTATCCACATACACCTCTGTGCACTTTTCTTGCTTTAAATTCATATCAAGTAGCACTTTTCTAAGCCATAAGGCTTGATTTGTAGCCGCTGTTGCTGCAATGAATTCAACTTCAGCCGTTGATTTTGCAACAATCTCTTGCTTCTTAGAACACCCAGAAAATACCCCTGATCCAAAATTAAACAATAACCAAAAGTACTTTCATGTCTTCGGAAGAGCCACCCTAGTCATTATTGGAATACCCCTGCAACACGTACTTTTGATTTACATAAAACTTGATTCCAAAATTCATTATTCCCTTAACATATTTTTATAACCCTTTTATTTGCTCTAAAATGAGTGTCAGTTGCACAATTATTGAATCTTGATAGAGGACTTCCAACATATAAAATGAGACATCTAACCAAACTCCTGTAAAGAGCCTCATCCACTTTTTCAGCTTTATCATTTTTGCTCAACTTCTCCTTCTGTCACATTGTAGTTGTCTCTTTGCAATTTTCCATTCTGAACTTTTTCAAAATGTCTTTAGCGTATTTCTTTTGACAAAGGCATTTTCTAAAGCCAGTTGCACCAAATGCTCATCAGTCCTGCTGTACCAAGCACTGGGGCTTTAGTCCATACAACGTTTTTTTGAGCTGATACACTTCATCTTCATGCCCTTTGACTGAAAATCAATCAGGTTGCTCAACATAAATTTCCTTCTCAAGAAAGCCATTCAAGAATGCAGATTTAACGTCCAACTGAAACACTTTCCAACCTTTTGCGCAATTATAGCCAACAATTATGTAATGGTTTCTAATCTAGCAACAGGAGCAAATGTGTCTGTGAAATGAATAACCAAAATTTGAGCATACTACCCCTTTACAACGAGGCTGGCTTTGTGCTTGTTGATAGTGCCATCTAATTTGTGACAGATCCTTGGAATTTTCCAGCGAGGAAATAGTTACTTCAAACCTTTCAGGGACTGTTAAAAGATTTTTTTGAACCTATCTTGAATCAGGAAATTCAGAGCCAAGTAAACTTACATTGTTGGCAATGTTGAGTGATTTGTCAGAATACTCTGACTGTTTCTGAATCCTTTATCTTCTGAAGTTCAAATTCTCTTATAAGGTTGAGAATACACATTGCTTTGATCCATTCATCTCCGTCATATTCTTTCTTTAGGAAATTCCAAACCTCAAATGCTGATTTCATTGTCATAATCCTGACAAAGATTTCAAATGAGACTGCAGCAAATAACGTCGCTCTAGCCTTTGATTTTCTTGTTTTCTTCTCTTTGTGCTTCCTTATATGCGCCATGGTTTGATTTGCAGGCAAAGGAGGAACTTCGTAGTCCTCCTCAACAGCTTCCCACAAATCATTTGGCTCCATATGTGCCATTCTTGGTGTCCAGACATGATAGCATTCGCCTTTGAAGACATATGGTGCTAGTGCAGTGAAAGGAGTTTCTGAATCCATATAAGAAAAAAAGGAGAAGGAAAATGAGTTTCACTCAGTTACGGTCCCTCAAGAAGAGGGCTTTGATACCACTTTTGTTGGAAGTTTTAGGCTTAACATCAACTCTTAGAACATAATTAAAGGAAAGAAGAAGAGAAGAAATATTTGCTGCTGGAAAGATAATTTTTCATTGAACTGAAATTTTGTTTAAATACAGAAAAAATGCAACAACTAGAGCTTATATCTAAGCAACTACTTTGCACATGATTCCAAGGTAAATAAACTCCTAAAAATAACAACTAACTCCTAAAAAACAGCAACTAACTTAAACTGCTGAAGATGGCTAAAAAGCTGGAGAAAATCCAACAACTTCTATTGACTAGTTACTGCAGTAACTGAGGCAATTAATCAACAATAATAATCGACGACACAATGCTCATCCTAATAAAGAGCTAGTGCGCAAGCTAGCAAAAGACGATGATTTCTCCTGTTTTGGGGTTTCAGAAACACAAGCGCAACACAGTCCGAAGAGGATTGAAGAGGGGGGGGGGTGAAAGAGAGGTCACGAACTGACTCCTCCATGTCCGGCAGCCTGGGCAATAAATTTTGATTTAGTTGTAGGGAAAAAACGAAACTGTTGGCCCTTCTCAACATCAATGTGTATGTAACTTCCTTTTCGATGTAAATATTTAAGGTTTTCTCTGTGTCTTCTTTATTTTTGACTAAACACTCTCATTGTTTGATTTCGGCTTCATTCTCCTTTCTTTGCTTTATCTCTGATGTCATCTTATATAATTATGGTTTCCTTGGGAATAAACTTAAATTAATTCTCTCTTCTATATCCAGTTTCAAGACACATGTGAGGAGAGCCTTGCTGCTGTAGCTGGAATGTTTAGTAGTAAAGCAAAAGGTATTTGCATCATCTTGCTCTCTGATTCAATTTTTGGTGGAGAATGAAACATAATATCTTTTGGACATTAACAAATTTTGACTCGTTTGGCTTGTTGATAAGTTCAAATGAGTTATTTAGGATTCCCGAGTACGTCAATTACCTTTAGCAGCGATAGTTGACTCATTGATTTAATGATTGTTGTAAATGATTACTTAGATATGGTGAAGTAAAATGCTGGAGTGCCCTGATGAGTGATCTTTATTTGACAAGGTAAATAATCTTATTAATAATGGAAATATCTCTCATATACAAGCAGTAAAAAGTAGAGAAGCGACAACATAATATGATTCTCCACAAATGTTAACCAACTTATATACCCTGAAGAGTGATCTTTTTCAGTGGATTTTGAACTAAAATGGTTAACAGTAAAGATAGTAAAGTGGTAGCAACTTTTTAAAACAAAGCTTGAATGATGCAGGTATACTTTGTGGCGGATTTGGTTTCATAGTGGGTATCAATTCTATTCCCGAGAATGTGTTGGCATTTGTTCCAAACTGTCATGCATGGTTATCAATATTTTTGAAATTAAAACATCTGGATTAGGCATGAAAATATATTGATCTTCCCATAAGGATGTATAGTATGGATAGGAAAAAAGAATAGCGGGGTCAGTGATGGTAGGCACAACTAGAAAAGCTTATCCATGAAAAACCTGAACCAGGAGAGAATACAAAAATGAGACATAACATGGTCAGCTGATAGTAGGGAATGACTAAACAAGACATACCTGAGAATATTGTAAGAAAGACCTGAGGAGAATAAGACTGAGAAAGTGACTTGTGAATAGTTCAAGTAGTTTGGCACTCAAGCATCTGGTAATTTTACGCATAAAAAGAATAATTACACCTTAAATTTGGACAACTAATTCTATTATTCACTGTGACACGAAATCCTATATGCTACATGATGCCTTTTACTTCCAACAATATATTCACTCTCATTATCATTTCTTATTCTTGTGCTTTATTATCTCTTCTTATATTAAACGACACATCAATTGCTAATATCATGTCCCACACCCTATTTATTGGATTAGTGATTCTTGGCAGACTAGTTCAAATGGAAAATATGAACCAAATTGTTCATATTGACACGTTATAGGAACTCATTGATAATTGATTATCATCTGAAGCAATCTAAACTACTCCTTCAGTTATTGACTTGTCAAATTGTCCTGATGATCCATTTGTTCCCTGTTTTGTTAGAAGGTATTAGATATTTTAGGAGAATGTTTAGTCTACCTATATTATATTTTTATCAACTGGTGCACAGTGAAACTAGCATGCACTCTGTACTTAAGTCAATTGTCAGGTTTTCTAATATGATAGGCTCTATGATGAAGCTTCTCTTCACTAACTTGATAGAATGTTTAGATACATCTGCTTTTTTACTTTACTAACTAGTTCTTCTCTTTATAGAAAGTTTAGGCACAATTCATTTTTTTGATAATATTGGGAGTACCCGAGAGACGAGCTGTAGACAGAAAATAGTGAATCTCAAATTGTAAAATGTGTTCAACAGGCACACTGTCAAACCTCCTTAGCCGAGAAATCAGTGTAGGTTTTTACCTACAACAAAACTCCATTACCTTTGTTATGTATTTGTTTTCAAATAAGTTACATGATTTTGTCCTTCCTTTCTTTTACTTCTCGCTAGTCCCTCCTTGGTGTGCTAGGTGGAACTCATTGAAATGCAGTGCATCAATGAGAATATAGCCACTGATTATGTTCCTATTGGATTAAGAACTGTAATAAAAGACTGAATTTTCAACATATGTTATGTACCTATGCTCGCAAAGTAGAAATGCTGAAGCTTTGCTTAAAAACCGATATCACTCAGACTTTTATGATTGCAAGCTCTAGGGAGTTCAGATATATACCTAATTCTGTTGGTTGGGAAAAGGAAATGAATGTGAATTTGGTTGAGTATCGTGGTGCTTAGTGATGGTAAAATGCGACGTAATTAAATATCATTTGGTTCCTCTATAGAAACAATAAATTGATGCGTTAGGCTTTACTTGTCTATTTTTTTCCTCCTTCTGATATGTGGGTAGACGTAGGAGCTCCATTTTGAAGGTGGGGCAGGGGGTCAATTCCTTCCCTTGTACTTTGCTAGCCTTATCACTGTCTTAGAGTCATATCTTGCAAAACCTTTATCACTAGGATATGTTAATTTTAACTAATAACACTAATCACTGAGCAATTTGTCTTATAGGGATTGAGTGGAGCTTAGATAGTGATGCATCAAATGCTGCCGTTTTAGTTGCAAGCGAAGCACATGCAATAACTTTAGCAATTGAGGGCCTACTAGGAGTTGTTTTCACTGTGGCTACTTTAACAGATGAGGCGGTTGACATGGGTGAGGTAATCAGTTGAGTTGCTGTCCTTCTCTTTGGCGTTTTTTATATATCTGAAAGGCAATTAGTCATATGACATACTTGCTACTTCATATTTTGTCTTTGAGTGACCAGCTTGACTCTCCAAGATGTGAGTCTGATCCACCAGCGAAATTGACCGGAAGAACTGCACTTCTTTGTGTATCGATGGTTGACTCAATGTGGTTGACCATTCTTGATGCTTTATCTTTCATCTTAGCAAAGTATGTATATTTTTCATATCTATGAATGAACCCTTAAAAAATGCTGTATGTACTTACTTTCATCTGTGATGTACATTGAAGGTCTCAGGGGGAGGCTATTATTTTGGAAATACTAAAAGGCTATCAAGCATTTACTCAGGTAATATTTGGTCAAATTAGATCTCCACATACTGTATTTGTTCCTGCAATATTGGCCTTCAGTTGAATTGTGTGCATCGATTGAGATCAAGAGAATTTGGTGTTATGTTCATGGAAAACTACTTGGCAAACAGATGTATTTAGAGGACACTGAATCCATTATAGATATCCCAGGTTTTTGTTAGCATTCAGATTTAGTTTTCTTACTTTTTTGACAAGCTGTAAATATGGTTTGCAGTGCAACCCATGCACTGGTTCAATGAATATACACAAATGTTACCTTCTAAAAAAAAATGAAATTCGTGATGATGAATGGAACTGCTTGTTGCTCAGGCCTGTGGAATACTTCATGCTGTAGAGCCTTTGAATTCTTTCCTTGCATCCCTTTGCAAATTCACAATTGGCATACCTGTTGAAGTAGAGAAGAGGAGGTAAATTTCAATGCAAACTTTCCTGTTTTGGCCATGACTTTCTTTACTTGTTACAGAATGAATTTTACTGAATCAAAATATATTTTTCTATTAAAAAATTACATTTTATAAATACAATTTTATTTATGAATATATTATAAATTGAATTTATTTGCCTAATTCTTATGTTTATTTATATTTTGATTTCTCTCAAAATGTTCACTCCACTATTAAATTACATATTTTTAATTAAATAGTTTATTACTCACTTAAACAGTATATTTTATAAATCAATTAAAATGTAGATAACTTTACTAATAAAATTTCTTTTACTTTTAATAAACTTAAAATGTAAGTTCTATTTTTAAGCTAAATAAGATGGAAGTTTTATTTTTAAACTAAAGAAGATGAAAATTTCTTGTCTTTGTTAGAATTTTGTTAATAGAACTCTTGGCTTCTATTGATGCCATTGGGTGACTTAGCCCAGTCAATGCTGTTTCAGTTACAAGAATAATCTTGCTCTGATACCATGCAAGTTTTGCTACCAAAATTCTACAATTTTATTCATCCATAGAGATACAAATTTATAGTATAGAAAAATAAACTAACTTGCTATCAGATCCCTTAATTCTAGGAGATTTGAGAATCAAGGTATGATTCTAATATCCTAACCTATTCAATAATATCCTAACCTATTCAATAGCATATCTGATAATGATTCTTATATCAATTTAAGTCCTACAAAATCATATCTAATCACACCTAGATATTTACAAATCAACAATCATCAAAACCAAATATGGGGAGCGGGACAATTAGGTAAGTAAAGAAGTTACTACTCCTTATGTTGTAAGTCTTTGGATATCCATTCGGCTCTTGTGGCCTTCTCTAAAAAGTAAATCTACTAACAAGGTCCACAATGGCAACTTGACTCTCTCTTGAGCAGACAAGTGGATGGGTCGTGACAGCTTACACGTCTTATTTCCTGATATCTTTGTTTTGGCTCAACACCAGCACAAGACTGTTGCTGAAATGTGGACACAACAAGGATGGATTTGGTCCTCGGAAGACATTTAAGTGACTGAGAAATTTCAAAAGTGAATGAACTGTACAAGTATTTGGAGAATTTTCATGGACTGCAAAGAGGAGGAGATTGCCTATGGTGCAATGGGCATAGAAAAGACATATATGAGGTGAAGGAGGGATACAAGATGACAAACCGAAAAGATGCTCAGATTAGTTGCTGGCCTTGGGAGAACATATGGAAAGTCAAATTGCCAACATAAAATGACATGCTTCACTTGACTCTGAGGCTGTTTTAACTCTTGATAATTTACAAAGGGGGGAATTCCAGTATGCGGTAGGTGTTTCCTTTGTGGGAGGGATGCTGAGACAGTTAGACAGCTCTTTCTACACTGAAAAGTCACAGATCAACTGTGGCAGATTTTTTTTCAATCTCAGAGGCATTTCATGAACAATGCCAAGTAAGATTTTGATGACACTCTTGTCAATTGGGAGGAAGCTGGATTTGGTGCTAGGAACACAGACAGATGGAGGATAATTTCTGCTTGCATTTGGTGGACTATATGGAGAAAAAGAAATGACAGATGTTTTGGAATTAGGAGTTGCCATGTGCAGGAGATTAAACTTAAATGTATTTTGCTGTTCCGCTTTTGGTGTACAAAAGTTTACTCTAGTGAGACTGAGTTAATTCTAGATGTTTTAGGGTCTTTCTAGATAGTAGGTTCAGTTTTGGACGTCTTTGTACCTTCCTCTTTTGTAAAAATGGTTTGTCCAGTACTACCTTAAGTACTGATTTTAATACACAAATGCCACTAGTTCCAAAAAAAAAAAACAGTTGGTGTGTAAGTTTGTACAATTGTCGTGTGCCTCATAATCAATCCTCATAATATAAAATTAAAGAACTGCTGCTGGATAGAAAGCTGATATTGAAGCACTGTCCTGTCGCTGTAATATTTTTCATATTCTCCTACCTTAATCTGGATGCAAGTTATCCTTGCTATCTGAGGTAGATATTTTCTTTCTAATTAAATCAGAAAATAAAGAATTTTCTTTTATTTTCAGAAGGCCTAGTGTTCGAGGCTGAAAGCATTTATTATGTGCCATCCATTGACCCCCTCGGTAGATTGTGTGGGTAGCCGAGCTACTTTAATATAATGATGGACTATCCTCTCCCTGTCTTATGTTTTTAGAGAAACAGTTGATGTAGTGATTTATTGGAACCTACACTTATGGAGTTTCACTTTGTAGCCCAAAGACTTCAGCTGCTCAATTAAGTACACAAGTTCGTACAAAAGTGGTTACTTATTTTATATTTTTAGTTGGCTAATCTACACATCAAGCTGGATGTAATTAGGATGATGTTCAATCATATGTTTTACTTTTCTTTGAAAAAGTCATGTGCAATTTGTTGGATTAACAAGCTCATTAACAATCTACAGTGTGGTACAATCTCCTGGATCTAAGCGGTCAGAAGCATTGCTTGAGCCAAGGGAAACTGTTGTTCTTACTCCTAAGAATGTGCAGGTTTTTGTTGTTTGTCGTATTTGTAGTATGTATTGCAAAATTCCTCCCACATTTTACTTTGGAGGGCCAATTTTATTTCATGATATATGGTTTTTGAGCAACTTATAATGTTATTACTAATGCTTCTGTATCCCAGGCACTAAGAACACTATTCAACATATCTCATCGGTTGCATAATGTTTTAGGTCCTTCATGGAGCTTGGTGAGTTAGTCCACTATCTGCATCTACCGAAAGGTTAGAACTATAGCTCCTAATATTTGCTCTCTCTAAATATGTATAGGTACTGGAGACACTGGCTTCTCTTGACCGAGCTATTCATTCTCCACATGCAACTACACAGGTAACGTTGGGTGTCATCCAAAGAAAGGGCCAGTTGCACTTCAATCATAGTTTTGGGAAAACTGTAATATTAAATTGACCTTCTTCAACAACGATAGGCTAGTGGCCTTAAAAATTTACATTAGGGTTAATCAATGAAAATCTCGTTGAACATTGCAGTTTCTGATGTCTACTTAATTTCCTTTTGGGTTTTGTACCCTTTTGCTTTTCATTGGCTTTCTAAGGGCTAATAGTCTAATTAGGAGTAAAATATGGAAAGAGATTAATAGAATGCTATAATGTCAAGTAAGAAGGAGAAAAAGGGAAGATTTCGGTAGCTTTATGGTTTTCTGTCAACTTTTTTTTTTAAAAAAATTTGCAGTGTTATCAAAAGCAAAAAGTGCGAAAAGGCTCTAAGATCTGTTGGAGCTTTAAGCGCAAAACACAAATAAAGCATGGGCTTTAATGAAAATAGGTGCAGAGGGAGAAAAAGAAACAAATACATTAGTCCAAGACTAATAATTTATAAACATGAGTGACAAATATATGAACGAAGAAATTGAAAAGTAGTTATTGTGAGAAATATTGGAGAAGAATATTATTGAATTGTTGTTTTAATTATTACATAGAGAACCCTATTTATAGACACTACAATACAATTCCTTACCAAATAGGAGACTATAAACTATTCCTATTCTGTGTAGGATTGTGTGTACCTATTCTATTCTAACACTCCCCCTCAAGCTAGTGCATACAAATTATATGTACCTAGCTTGTTACAAAGGTAATTAATACGAGGACCGGTGAGGGACTTGGTGAAGATATCTGCAAGTTGATCATTTGATTTCACAAATTTAGTAACAATATCTCCTTAGAGTATCTTTTCTCTGACAAAGTAACAATCAATCTCAATGTGCTTAGTCCTCTCATGAAACACTGGATTTGATGCGATATGAAGGGCTGCTTGATTATCACACACAAGTTCCATATGACCGGTTTCTCCAAACTTCAGTTCTCCAAGCAACTGTTTGATCCAAACTAGCTCACAAGTTGCTACAACCATTGCTCGATATTATGCTTTTGCACTAGATCAGGCAACCACACTTTGTTTCTTACTCTTTCATGACACCAAATTACCTCATACTAAAACACAATATCCGGATGTGGAACGTCTATCACAGGGTGATCCTGCCCAATCAGTGTCTGTATATCCGGTGATATGCTCATGGCCTTGATCCTCGAAGAGTAGTCCTTTACCAGGAGCTGACTTTATATATCGCAGAATACGAACAACTGCATACCAATGACTATCACAAGGAGAAGTCATAAACTAACTTACGACACTCACAGGAAAAGAGATGTCCGGTCTAGTCACCGTGAGATAATTTTTTGTGCCTAAGTTTGCAATTCTTTGTGCCCTTTTCTTAAAGAGGAGCCGACCCGTTCCAATCAACATAATTAGCCGACCCAGACCCTTTCCAATTCCAATTTTGAGAAGCACTCACTCAGCTGGCAACGTTAATATCAAGCACACGAGGTAAACAGATCCAACACGGTGTGGTACCTTTCCACTATAACGGCGAAGCAACATCAAAATTCACGATGTCAGTAGTGCTATCTCAACGCTTCGCTCGTCCTTGCTCGTCAAATCACTCTGAATTTGTTGTGAATGAGTATATTCTCGTCCTTGGATAAATTTTTGAATTCCTATTCTACCAGATCTTTCACCCCATTTCGTGCCCTCTATATAAACCCACACCTCAGAACGCTGCTCTCCTACTCCTTACGCTGCCCCAGAAAGAGGAAACTTCCCAAATATTCTCACTTCCATCTCTCTGCTGTAAGAAATAATACAATTTGAATTATCTGTGATTTTGTCGATTTTAATGTTGCTAGGGTTTCTTTTCTCTGTTTTAGTGCTGCTCATTCCCTGCTTCTCTATTTGACCTTATTCTCTGTCCTTCTTCTTCACTCTATTACTTGCAGATCGAATTGGTATAAGTATACAATTTTTTCTTCTTTCCGGATTTTACTCCATTTCTAGTTCTACTCTTCTCTCTTTAGTTCTCGAATAGGTTTTGCGCTCATGAGACTAACTAATCTTAAAGTAACAAAGACAATGCAATGTCCTTTTTTTAATTTTTTTGTTGCGTCAATACCGTGGTCCAAGTTTCTTGTAAGGTGCATTACCTTGTTTACATCTTTAAATCGATCATCATTTTGTTAAATGTGCGGTAGTTAAAGTAAGTCCCAAGTTACGAGCTCGACCCAGAAGGCAAACCCCTTGCTTTTGCTGGCAAGGGGTTTCGAACTTGAGACCTCCAACATGGAAGTCCCAAGTCTAAACCACTGGACCATCTTGAAGGACTAGTAGGTATACTATTTTAGGTTACCTGAAATCCAGCATAATTTGCTTTCAATACCTGTTTTATCCAAAAAGTTTTTTTATTCTTTTTATCTTGAGAAGGGGCTTCCTTTCATGTTACATTAGGTGCTCAAAAGGCTCCTTCTGAGAGATTTAGCAGCATGCTTCCTAGGGATGACAAGGTTCAAAAGTTTGGAGAGGGGACCCAAAATCAATTATAGATATATTGCAATGAAGATGAACTGACTCAAGAGAACCCCACTTCTATGAAGATTTAACTGATTGTGAGCTCTAGTTTATATGTTTACCTTAGACTTGACTGCTCTAGCAATCTTAAGTTATGGCAATTGGTCAATGGGGAACCTGTTTATATCCAGTTACATGGAAAAGGTAGTTGGAGGGTGTCGAGAATCTCCTTCAAAGCTGAAGTAGCAACTACATTGTGAGAAATGAGTTTTTGCAGACAAGAGAGTCCAATGACGCTCATTTTTACAGTCCTAACTTCACAGGCCATCAAAAATATCTTTAGTATATCCTCGTTATGTGCTATCTCACTCGGGCTCGACAAAGATTTTAACTGCATATATGCAACAAACTAAAATTGAAACAATTATCATTTGAATTTGCTGTTGAAAATGAATATGAAGAAGAACCTTCAAAATAGCGTGTTCGGCAACATCTTTGACGGCAGGATATTACCGGCGAGCTTCTGTCGATAAAGCTCGAAGATCTGACTCCAACAGTGCCATCAAAGCCATCTCTTTTGAAACCCCCTCTCTCTATCTATCTCTATCTCTATCTCTCCTAATAAAACAAACACGTGAAGGTACAAATTATGATCTTAAATCATGATTTTGGAACTTCAAATAAGCCCGAACAACAATCCAGCCACTCGAGAACAAAGATTAGACACATCTATTGTGTTTGAAGCAGTGAATCAAAATAAAGAGGAAATAGCCAAGACTTATGATTACATTTACACCACTTTGACAAAAGTGAGAATGAACCGTAAAGAAATCAAATGACACCGCAATGGCATTCACAACTAAAAACAAATGAGGGTTAAAACATTTGAAGTAAAACATATTAATTCACTTTGATGGTACACATTAAATCAATTAATCTACCAAAAAAGTATCGAAAGAACTCCATTTATAGTTCAACTAACAAGTAACAACTCCATTTAGCATCAAATGAGTTAGTACATTAATGAACCTACACAGCCAAACACTACAACACTGTAACTACCGCACATTTAACAAAATTGTTAGAATAGTAATATGTTTATACAATCTTATTAGAATAGGAATAGGTTTACACAATCCTATTAGAATATGAATAGGTTTATACAATCCTATTTAGAATAAGAATAGGAAATACTAATAGGATTAGGAATAGTAAATAGTATCCTACTTGGTAAATGATCGTATTCTAGTGTCTATTAAATAGGATCTCAATGTAATAATGTAGAAACAACAATTCAATAATATTCTTTTCCTATATTTCTCACATGGTATCAGAGCCTCTACGATCTTGGTAAAGAATCAAAGAGCTTCTGCTGCCGGCGGGTGGCTATTACCCATATATGCTGCCCGTCTGGCCAATGATTATGTTAATAAAAGTAGGATCAATGATATATGCATGAACCCCATATTCAGGGGAAGAAAACTTAGTCAGACAAGTCATCGTGCATCAATTTTTGATGACTTTCTAGGGTTGTTTGTATCAACCCCATATCCATCGGTATTTGTGTAGCACCATGCCATCTTTCCGGTGACTACTTTTTCATATTCAATTTGTGTAGCACCATGCCATCATTCCGGTGACTACTTTCTTATATCTAATTTGTGTAGCACCGTGCCATCATTCCGGTGACTACTTTTTCATATTTAATTTGTGTAGCACCGTGCCATCATTCCGGTGACTATTTTTTCATATTTAATTTGTGTAGCACTGTGGCATCCTTCCGGTGACAACTTTTTATTTTTGCATAACTGATTTGCATAGCACCGTGCATCTCTCCGGACTACTTTTCATATTTAATTTTTGTAGTACCGTGGATTATTCTGAACTACTTTTTCATATCTGAGTTGCATAGGATCATGTGTCTTTTCAGTGACTCCTCATATTTGATTTGCATAGTTCCATTCGTCTTTTCGGTGACTCCTCGAATCTGATTTGCGTAGGGTTGTGCCATCATTCCAACACTACCCATATAATTTTCTTTTTCAGTAAGGTCGTGCAATCATTCCAACCCTACTCATATAATTTCTCTTTTTCAGTAGGATTGTGTCATCATTCCAACCCTACCCATATTATTTCTCATTTTCAATAGGAACGTTCCAGCCATTCGAACTATCCTATATAATTTCTATTTTCTAGTTAGGTCATGACATCATTCCGACCCTACACATATAATTTTATTTCTTAGATTGTGACCAATTTTAGCCATCAAATCTAATACTCCGGCATATGAGCTTTTTCTGATCAGTTTTTCGGTGACTTTCTTGTTTAATATCTCATCTATTGATTCCAATATGATCCATATACTTTATATTAGATTTTGAGCACTTTGTTGCTCGGGGGGGGGGGTTTAGTAGCCTTGTATGCCGATTATGTGAGTCACTCTATGGTCTGAAACAGTCTTTGCAAGTTTGGTCTGAAACATAATGCATAATATTTTATCGGCATTATGCATCAAATTCAATATTTCATGAGAAGATTAAGCACATTGAGATTGACTGACATTATGCATCAAATCCAGTATTTAATGAGAAGACAAGCACATTGAGATTGAATGTCAATTTTGTGAAGTCGACTGATCAACTTGCATATATCTCACCAAGCCCCTCATTAGTCCTCGTATTAATTACATATGTAACAAGCTAGGTACATGAATGGTATGCACTAGCTTGAGGGGGAGTGTTAGAATAGTAGTATGTTTATACAATCTTATTAGAATAGGAATAGGTTTACACAATCCTATTAGAATATGAATAGGTTTATACAATTCTATTTAGAATAGGAATAGGAAATACAAATAGGATTAGGAATAGTAAATAGTATCCTACTTGGTAAATGATCGTATTCTAGTGTCTATTAAATAGGATCTCAATGTAATAATGTAGAAACAACAATTCAATAATATTCTTTTCCTATATTTCTCACAAAAATGATGATCGATTTAAAGATGTAAACAAGCTAATGCACCTTACAAGAAACTTGGACCACGGTATTGACGCAACAAAAAAATTTAAAAAAGGACATATTGCATTGTCTTTGTTACTTGAAGATTAGTTAGTCTCATGAGCGCAAAACCTATTCGAGAACTAAAGAGAGAAGAGTAGAACTAGAAATGGAGTAAAATCCGGAAAGAAGAAAAAATTGTATACTTATACCAATTCGACCTGCAAGTAATAGAGTGAAGAAGAAGGACAAGAGAATAAGGTCAAATAGAGAAGCAGAGAATGAGCAGCACTAAAACAGAGAAAAGAAACCCTAGCAACATTGAAACCGACAAAATCACAGAAAATTCAAACTGTATTATTTCTTACAGCAGGGAGATGGAAGTGAGAATATTTGGGAAGTTTCCTCTTTCCGGGGCAGCGTAAGGAGTAGGAGAGCAGCGTTTTGAGGTGTGGGTTTATATAGAGGGCACGAAATGGGGTGGAAGATCTGGTAGAATAGGAATTCAAAAATTTATCCAAGGACGAGAATATACTCATTCACAACAAATTCAGAGTGATTTGAGGAGCAAGGACGAGCGAAGCGTTGAGATAGCACTACTGACATCGTGAATTTTGATGTTGCTTCGCCGTTATAGTGGAAAGGTACCACACCGTGTTGGATCTGTTTACCTCGTGTGCTTGATATTAACGTTGCCAACTGAGTGAGTGCTTCTCAAAATTGGAATTGGAAAGGGTCTGGGTCGGCTAATTATGTTGATTGGAATGGGTCGGTTCCTCTTTAAGAAAAGGGCACAAAGAATTGCAAACTTAGCCATTCGAAGGGCAGCAGTAATTCACTGTTTCATTCTTGTTTGAATAGATGGAGAACAAATCAGGATAAGAGTCCATCTAACCAAACTCCTCCAGAACAGAATTGTATTGGCAGTTCCCACTCTTAATCTCAGTAAGACAATAACATGAGGACCAAAATTACTTTTTCCCTTCATAAAACAAATCCTTTTTTTTCTCTTACATATTCACCCTGTTACAAAGAAAAGGAAGAAGAACTTCAAATCTACAAGGTGTAAACAGTAGGAAATCGCAGCTATAAATTGCTATAGAAATCTGAAAGTGAAGAAGGTTGAAGTTTTTTTGAGTTCTATTTTTAATTCTATTGATGTTTCATAACATAAGGTCTATTTAGATAAAGTGTGGGAGTTACGACCACATAATAAGCAAAATATCTCACACCAAACTATGTACATATGTGACTTACTAACCACCACTCATTTTAAATCAAAAGACTTATCTACTGCAAAAAATCTACAATCTAGGAGTTACTAGAGAAATCTTAATTTCCTAACACTCCTTAAGGCTTTTCATTGAAACTCCTTGCAACATCCTTTGAAACTCAAACTTCTTAGTGGAAAGAGCCTTGGTCAGAATATCAGCTTGCTGATCTTCACTGATGCAATGCACCAGCTTAACTTCACCATTCTTCTCAGCATCTCGTAAAGCATGAAACCTTATGTTGATATGCTTTGTTCTTCCATGCTGCACCGGATTTTCAGCCATAAGAATGGCTGATTTATTGTCCACATAGATCACTGTTGGTTCTTTTGGCAACAAATTCAATTCCAACAAGATTTTTCTTAGCCAAATTGCTTGATTTGTAGCAGATGCAACAGCCACATACTCGGCTTCCGCTGAAGATTGAGCTACAATATCTTGCTTCTTTGTGCTCCAAGAAAAAATGCATGAACCAAATGAAAAACAGTAACCTGATGTGCTTTTGTAATCATCTAAACATCCACCCCAATCACTATTGAAATAGCCAAAAAGAGCTCCGTTCTCCACACTTCTATACCAGAGTCCATAATCAATCGTCCCTCTAATATACCTCAACACCCTTTTACCAGCTCCAAAATGCTTACTGCTGGGATTTTGCATATTTTGAGATAACAAACTGGCAGCAAACATTATGTCTGGCCTAGAAGCTGTTAGATACAATATTCTTCCAATAAGACTTCTATAAACGTTTGGATCTGCCCTCTCTTCGCCATCATCCTTCATTAATTTTTATTTACAACAAGTGGAGTTGCAACAGTTTTGCACGTTTCAAGCTTGAACCTTTTTAACAGATTCAAGGCATACCTCTTTTGGGACAAGAAAATTCCTTCACAAGATTGAGATATCTCCATTCCCAGGAAGCACTTCATTTCTCCTAGATCAGACATCTCGAAAACTTCTAGCGTTTCACTTCTTAAACTGCAAGAGGATTTTACCTGTGATCATTAAATCATCGACATAAACTGATATCATAACAAACATCCCATCATCTTGCCTTTTGAAGTACAAGGTAGGCTCATTTAGGCTTCTGTTGAAGCCTTGAGAAAGCAAATGAGTATCCAGCCTACTATACCAAGCTCTTGGAGCTTGTTTAAGACCATAGAGAGCCCATTTAAGCTTGTACACCCTGTGTTCTTTACCTACAACTGTAAAACCTTCAGGTTGTTCAACATATATGTCTTCCTCAAGCAATCCGTTGAGAAATGCAGATTTGACATCCAAATGGAAGATTTTCCACTTGTATTGTGCTGCAAGAGCAACTAAAGATCTTACTGTCTCATGCCGCGCAATAGGAGCAAAAGTTTCTCCAAAGTCCACTCCAGATTGCTGGGAATAACCTTTAATTACAAGTCTACCTTTATGCTTGAGCCTTGAAGATGGAGCCATCTGGGTTGAACTTTGTTTGATAGACCCTTTTGACACTGATATCGTTCTTCTCTTTTGGCCTATCAACCAACTCCCAAGTATCATTTTTATTAATCATGTCAAGTTCCTCCTCTATTGCTGAAATCCAAACTTTGTGATTTGCTGCTTCTTCAAATGAAGATGGTTTAACAAGAGCAAAATTGCATTGCTTATAAACTGCAGCTAGTGATTTGGTCTTCAAAACAAGAGAATCTATAGTCAATTCAACATTTGAATTGTTTTTTGTTCTAGCAATAGGACTAGAGGAAGTATCACATTTTTGCAGATTTGGAGTTTGTGAGAAATATAGGAAAAGAATATTATTGAATTGTTGTGTTGTTTCTACACTATTACATTGAGATCCTATTTATAGACACTAGAATACAATCCTTTACCAAGTAGAATACTATTTACTATTCCTATTCATATTTGTATTCCTATTCCTATTCTAAATAGAATTGTATAAACTTATTCCTATTCTAATAGGATTGTGTAAACCTATTCCTATTCTAATAGAATTGTGTAAACCTATTCCTATTCTAATAGGATTGTATAAACCTATTCCTATTCTAACACTCCCCCTCAAGCCATACAATTCATGTACCTAGCTTGTTACATATGTAATTAATACGAGGACCAATGAGGGGCTTGGTGAGATATCTGCAAGTTGATCAGTTGACTTCACAAAATTGACAGTCAATCTCAATGTGCTTGTCTTCTCATTAAATACTGGATTTGATGCATAATGACCGGCAATCTCAGTGTGCTTAATCTTCTCATGAAATACTGAATCTGATGCATAATGCCGATAAAACACAGAGTGATAAAATCACAGTGTTGAACTTTCCAAGCCAAACTTGCAAAGACTGGTTCATACTATAGAGTGACTCACATAATCAACATACAAGGCTACTAAACTCCCCCTGAGCAACAAACTCAAAATTAGGTGGTTGCTCCATATAGACTTCTTCATAATGCAGCGGTCGTTGAAAGTGCTCAAAATCTAGTATAAAGTATATGGATTGTGTTGGAATCAATAGATGAGTCGATATTAAACAAGAAAGTCACCGAAAAACTGGCCGGAGTAATAGATTTGATGGCTTATAGGGTCGGAATGATGTCACGACCCAACTAGAAAATAGAAATTATATAGGATAGTTCGAATTGATGGAATGACCCCATTGAAAAAGAGAAATAATATGGGTAGGGTCGGAATGATGGCACGACCCTGCTGAAAAAGAAAAATTATACAGGTAGGGTTAGAATGATGGCACAACCCTACGCAGATCAGATTTGAGGAGTCACCGGAAAGACGAATGGAACTATGCTAATCAAATCTGAGGAATCACTGAAAAGACACATGATGCTATGCAATTGAGATATGAGAAAATAGTTTGGAAAAATCCACGGTACTACACAAATAAATATGAAAAGTAGTCCGGAGAGACGCACGGTGCTACACAAATCAGATATGCAAAAAAAGGTAGTCATCGAAAGGATGGCACGGTGCTACACAAATTATATATGAAAAAGTAGTCACTGGAATGATGGCACAGTTCTACACAAATTAAATATGAAAAAGTAGTCACCGAATGATGGCACGGCGCTACACAAATTAAATATGAAAAAGTAGTCACCGGAATGATGGCACGGTGCTACACAAATTAGATATAAGAAAGTAGTCACCAGAATGATGGCACGGTGCTACACAATTAGATATGAGAAAATAGTCACCCGAAAGATACACGGTGACCCAACTTTTGCTAACATAATCATTGGCCGGACGGGCAGCATATATGGGTGCCACCCGCCGGCAGCGGAAGCTCTTTGATTTTCTACCAAGATCGTAGAAGCCTGATACCATGTGAGAAATATAGGAAAAGAATATTATTGAATTGTTGTGTTGTTTCTACATTATAACATTGAGATCCTATTTATAGACACTAGAATACAATCCTTTACCAAGTAGAATACTATTTACTATTCCTATTCATATTTGTATTCCTATTCCTATTCTAAATAGAATTGTATAAACCTATTCCTATTCTAATAGGATTGTGTAAACCTATTTCTATTCTAATAGGATTGTGTAAACCTATTTCTATTCTAATAGGATTGTATAAACCTATTCCTATTCTAACAGAGTTGCAACTGAAGTACTCCCACCTTGGTTCTGCACAACAGTATCTCGATCCCAATCATAGTGGCTAGACTCATCCACTACAAGATCTCTAGTCTCTACTGACAAACACCTTCTTGCCACTAACATTGTACACTTTGTATCCTTTTGCAACTGTACTATAGTCCAATAGAACACAACGTTCTGCCTCGCTATCTAATTTGCCTCTTTTAGCATTAGGAACATGGGCATAGCACACCGAGCTAAATACCTTTTAAGTGTCTTGCAGACGGCTTGATACCCATCCATGCTTCAAATGGTGTCATGTCTTGGACTGCTCTAGTTGGTAATCTATTTAGCAAATAGACAGCGGTATTGACTGCTTCAGCCCAAAAGTATTTAGGCATCTTATTTTCTACCAACATGCATCTTGCCATCTCAATCACTGCTTTGTTCTTCCTCTCAGAAACCCCATTCTGTTCTTGAGTGTAGCTAATAGTGAATTGTTGTTGGAGACCCAAATCTTTACAGTACTTGTTAAACTGATACAAAGTATATTCAGTTCTATTATCTGATCTGATATACTTCAACTGGAAGCCACTCTCCCTTTCTACCATAGCCTTGAACACTTTAAAAACAGAAAACACTTGGGATTTGCTACTAAGAAAGTTATTCGAGTTAGATCATCCACAAAGAGAATAAAATACTTATTTCCACTCAAAGAAACCATCCTCATTGTTCCACATAAATATGGATGAACCAACTCTAGCTTTTCCTTAGCCCTCTAAAGACTTCCTTTAGGAAAGGATCGCCTATGCGTTTTACCAAATTGACATGACTCACAAACATCTTTGCACATGTCAATTTTGGGCACTTCAAGCACCATACCCTTTGACTGCATATACACCAGTAAGCTAAGATTATAATGACCGAACCTTTTGTGCCAAAGTCAAGTATCACTCAATTCAACATTGAAATAGCAAGTATCCACAAAATAACATGAAATTGGAAATGAATTCTCAATCATGCTAATTTTAGCTACTTCACATCCTTTAGGATCATAAATGACACATTGTTTGTCCATAAAATTAAGAGAACAATTTTTATGAAGCAACTGAGCAACACTTGACAAGTTTTGAGTCAAATTTGGCACATAAGGAACATCATTAATTATTTTCATACCTTCGTCAGTAGGAAATTTTATTGACCCTCTACCGTGAGCTTCAACCAATGCACCATTTCCAAGCTTCACTTCAGTTCTATCAGATCTGTCCAATGTAATGAACAGATTTCATCAATCGCCATGTGCTTTGTGCACACGCTATCAACATACCATTTACATTGATTAACATGTGATGTGTGTGAGGCAATGAAAACCTCCTCCTGAAAACTCATCCTCTGATTTTCCAACTCGGTGATCATCTACGAAATTCACTCGATGGGAAGCCTGACCACTTTGATTTTGCTTTTGCCTACAATACTTATCAATGTGCCCATACTTCTTACAATATCTACATTGAATTGGAGACCTCTTTGACTTCTACCAACAATTCTTACAATATCTACATTATTTTATTTCAGATTCCTAATATCAGAAAACTTAGCATTGAAACTCCTAATAAACCTAGAAAACATAAATGGTAAATAAACAATATGTTTGGGTTATACAATGAAAATTAATGAAAAAATTATAAATTCTTAAAAATGATCATAATGAATTGAAAGGACTCCTTGATTAACTCAATTTCATTATTCACGAACATATTTAGTTCTAAACCTTTCTTCATATAATTAGAATTCATGAAATTTTTCATTATTTTTAGATACCTTAATAAAAAAAACCTTTTACCAAATATTTAGGAGTTGGCCAATTATTTTAGGATTTATATTATAGTCCATATTTAATATCATTAAAATAATGGTATTATAATTTAAGGAAAGTGGCGAAAAGACGATTTTATCTAAAGCGAAGTCTCTTAATGAAGGACGAAAAGTTCAAACAACATTTCCAAGGGTCTTCATGCTTTTAATATAGTATAGATTATTATGAGCAAACAATTCCAAGTAAGAAGGGAATGAATTCTTGAAATAACATAGTAACTAATAAGCATATTGTATGAGCAAATTTACAACTTGAGCCTGTAGAAATTTTTAGGATCTCCGTATCATTCAGGCTTAATCTGTATTTGTCACCACCAAAGGTTGAAAAATCTATTGATTTATCCACTCTTAAATACCATGATGCAGGAGGTCTCTACAGCTGTGCCCAAGCTCACCAGAGATTCTTCTGGCCAATATAGTGATTTTCATATTCTTTCTTCCCTAAATTCTCAGGTGCTTGAGCTCCCCTTTTTCTTCTCATTTTTCACCGTTAACTTATTATTTATGTGTATATAAAGATAAAACTTCACTTCTTTATGAAGCTGTTTGAGAGCTCAGCTCTGATGCATCTATCTGCGGTCAAGTCACTGCTTTCTGCTCTACGTCAGTTGTCACATCAGTGTATGTCTGCAGCTGTGAGTGGCTTTGGACCAACGTCAAGTCAAAAAAGTGGAAGCATCAGTTTCTCAGTAGAAAGAATGTTATCAATCCTTGTCAATAATGTGCACAGTATGTCCTGAGAACTATTTTCCCTGTTTGTTGTTTCCTTTTCTGTTGTTACATATTGAGGTGGAAATAACTATGAAAATGCACTTTATGGTCTGACTCGCTACTATCTGTTTCAATTTTGTGGAAGGTAACATCAAATATAATATCATACTTATTTAATACTCTAGTTATTCTTCTGAAATTGTAAAGTAAGAGGATGTATTGCAGCTAAAATGCTATAAGATCAGATATTTTAGCTATGTGGTAAGCTGTAAATGATTTTGACTTCCCTAGCACTATCTTGGTTGTTGAATATATGATTAAGTAAATGGAAGTGTGTCTTCTGTAATAGTTTAAGCTTTTGGATTATGTGGTCATTCAATTTTAAAGTGGTGATTACTTGAATGAAAGGATAACATATATCATTCAATAAGTACCTGCATAATTCCATGGAATATACAGCTGTTTCAAACTTTTGCTTCCAAGTTATTACAAGTATAACAAGAACCAAAATAAAGCTTACATGAGCTATGAGACACATCTCTCGAAGAACATACTTGGGAAATGTTCAGACTACACCCCTTTTAGCTTTCTAAACTATTTTCTTATTCACAATCATGATTGCCCGATTCACTTGAGTTGGCTTAATAGTTCAAGACTAGGATATATATTTCGAAGAAATCTAAAGTAAAAAATGGGCTCAAGTCATAGATGGCCCCTTAAAATTGTCCACAGAATTCACTCAGAGACCTCAACCTAACCTTATACCTATTAGATACTCCATCTTAAAAAATATGTACCTATTAAACACGTCATGCAGACGTGGCACAACAAGTGAAATTCATTTGTTGTTGAGTGCGTGAAATCAGTGTTATAACAACTTTGTTCTTTTTTCTTTTCAAACCATTCCTTTCTTCTTTTTTCTTATTTTTTAATAATCTTTTTCCCCTACTTCTTCTCTCAAGAAAGTGTAACGACCCGAGAGCACCCCCTAGTCGTTACCGGCGTATTCGACCTCTCGGAGGTCTTATACAAGCCCTTAGCATTCGTCATAGCACTATCATAGAAAAATAGCAGAAAATTTAAAACTTTTCATAATATAACACAAGACTTAGAAAGTCACCTCATTTAAACCTTTAATACAAAATCGGAATACTACGTCTCAAAGTAGCCATCTTAAAACACGACTACAACACAAGAGGGACACGACCCTTACAA